>CM053792.1:798769945-798857445 GCA_028749045.1 Cupressus sempervirens | reverse complement strand
GACAAATGGGACATGGAATTAACCATATTGAAATGAAATTTTGATGATTGCATCTCATGAATCATGAGGCAATAGTAACCTTGAAGGTAATGCAAAATTTTTTGACTCCTACATAAGTTTTGACAAATTTTTCATTGATGTCAAAGGACGAGTAATAAGGAAAATTGTATATAGATATATAAAAGAAGAAAGATGAAGTAAATTTCATATAAGGAAAGATAAAGTAGAAGTAAAGAGGATTAATCTAAAAGTTAAAATCATAATCAAAGGGTGAGTTATTGTAATAAGGAGATATAAGGAAAGATGGTTAATATGTAGTGATCCACAATTCTGATTTATTTATTTTTTTAATTTTTGAAATTTTTTCAAGGCCAATTTCGAGAAGTTTTGTTTTGGAACTTAAGCAATTTTCCCTATGTTTTCATTAATGTCAAAGTGGGATATTGTTGAAGATTTGGCTAGGTTTGACTATTTAATGTTGTTATTTATGGAAACATGTCAGTTGCATGGAGAGGGAAGATCATGGAGATTTAATTTTGGAAATTATACTTAGAAATTTATCTACGTATCATATAGTTTATCTAGCAGAGTAGATAGAGTTTTGGTTGGTAAGCTTCACAAGAATATCATAGACATGTGAAAAGTTAGGTATGGGTACCTAACACTATAATGATGATGTATGTAATTGTGTGAGTTAGTATAGACATAGTTATAATTTGTTTACCAATTACACTAGTATACATGCAAAACACAACATGATAAAGAAATGGGGATTTTGGGTTAAGAAATTATTATTTTTACAAAATATTTACTTAACTAATTTGGGAAAATATTCTAGATCTTAACCCTAATAGAAAAAAAATGTATTTTTAAAATTGTATAAAGACATGAAGGTCAACTTGGCAATAATTTGTAATTAGCAAGGTAATAAGAAAAGATTGCTATATATGAAATCAATAATGAAGTGTATAAATTATGTGATATAAAAATTTTGACGTATGATCAAAGGAAGGTGAGATAAGATAAATTTTTTCTATGAAAAGCAAGGACATAATCAGATATTGAAGATATCAACAATAGTGTAAAAGAGTTTTTTGTATCTATCTCTTTCTATTGTAGAACTACATTGTATATTACATGTTTAGGTAGTGGGCTCATCTTACATACATTTTCTATTTGTATATACTAACTCCTAACATGGTTGAGGTTTTTAACAAGGTTTGGTCCTCTAACAAGGATTGAGACACTATAGGGATGTAATAAACTCCTAACATGGTCAATATCTTTCACAAGATACTTTTCATTAATCAATCATTTTGTGGGTACTATCGCCACAAGGGTTTTACCTTGGTTGGGGTTTCCCTAGTTTTAAAAATATGGTGTTATGAGTTCCCTTATTACATGGTTATGTTTACTATTTATAATGGTCAATTTTCTTTCATATGCAAGTTATAATATTAATAATAATATCCAATTTTGGGATAAAATTTATTAAATATTGATTCACTAACCCCCCACTCTTAGTATTTCCTATTGCTAACATCTCTATTATTATGGATTGAAGAAGATAAAATAAGAGGAGTTCAACTCTTAAGGTTCCATGGCAATTCAAAATTAGTGGTCAAATAGGTCAAAATGTCTTTGCTATTAAGAACAATAAATTAAGGCATTATAGGAATAGAATTTGGGATAAGTTGAAAGGATTGGATGCCTTCCCTATTGAATTTTTTGTTGAAAATTTGGCTAGGTGTTGTGGTTCCACAATACATGCTCTATTTTCTAATTCAAAAATAAGGACCCCCTATTTTTGTCTCACAAATGCTCATTCGCAAGAATAGGGTATCTTCTAGGGTAGAAATTTTGTAGTTTGGGTTTAGGAGTTTGGTTAGTTAGCATCATTTTTCACCTAACACTAGTATATTGATGTTTATCTTTTGTGTAGGTCATCATATCATCCTCATCATCCATACCACAAAAAATTACCATGGTATTGCATGTGCATTTTGAAAACAAGCACATTGGAATTTCATATAGAAGAAGTGTCAGCTCAAGTCTATGATAATGTTGAGCTATAAAGTGGGCCTAAATCATCAAAAAGATCAAAATAAGTACACTAGAGTGCTCCCCAACCCCATTTGAGGAAAACCTAGAAACCATACTCAAAATGAGAACTTTGATTTTTTGGTGAACTGAGCTCCTTACACACTTCCCTAAAGGTGTGTTAGTGTGAAGGTGTATAGGTGCACAGCTTGATGATTAGGTGAAGGAATGTCTCTAGAATATGTGCAAGTACATAAGGTGCATAGGTGTACATTGTAAGTTTGAAATATGCATAAGTTGAAGGACTCCATAAGTTTTGCATGTACGAATGTGCAGAGATGCACAATTCTAAAGTCTTAAAGATGCCCAAAGTCCCAAAGATGCTAAGGTACACGAGAGCATAATTTTACAAAGTTTTGAAGAGCAAAGTGCATAGGTGTGCAAGGTGAATAAATGGACCTAAAGGATCAAAAACATCAAAATAAATATACAAGAGTGATCTAAGACCCCATTTGAGCAAAACATAGCACCTTGCACAATTCCCTAAATGTGTGCAGGTACATAGATGCAAAGGTGTATAGGTACGCAATTTGAAGACTTGGTGAATTAATTGTCTCTAAAGGTATGAAAGTTTGTCTATTTAAAACATTCAGAGGTCCCATGAGGTCTCAAATTTTACCATCACTTCTTTGTATTTTCTTGTAGCTAAGATCACACTGAAGCCCATGACTTTCAAGTTCCAAGGAATTCTCCAAAAGTCACACTTTATGATTTCCACAGGGAATTAAGGATAAATAATGAAGCTTCAAAATTGTTCGGTCCTCAATAAAATCACATATGTCACCCAAAGTTCAAAAGGAAACATCCACACATTAGTTTGGTTGATAGTCAACAAGACCCAAATGATGGAAAATAAAAATTTTCACTTTGGAAAATTGTGGAGTTAGAAAATTCTCACTTTGAAAATTTGTAGAGTTAGAAAAAAATTCATTTTGGAAAATTGACTCTTAGAAGAATTTTTGAATTTTTATGTTCTGTCACTAAGGTACATAGGTGTGGTTTTTGAAGGTGTGCCTCTCCAAAGTGCATTGACAATTGAAGAATAAGGGGTGCACTGACAGTTCATTGCAAGATGCCATTTTAGAGTATTCCATGCATCAAAAACACATTTTTATAGTAGTTTAATATAAGATTTAATGATGAAAAAATTGATAGATCCTGGATATCCTAAATGCAAATAACCTATTACAAAGAAGAAATAAAAGTAGAGAGAGAGAGAGAGAGAGAGAGAGAGAGAGAGAGAGAGAGAGAGAGAGAGGTTTTCTTAGCAAATAAGAAAATTTTATTTGCTTGTGCAAAATAGAATGAATGAAATTACAACTGATCAATCTTTATGAAGGAGATTAAAACTCTAAAAGGGAAGCCCTAAAAGGTAAATGACATTTAATAATTATTAATTAATTATTAAATGGAAATTCAAGGTGCATAAAGTGAAATCTTAAGAAGGGGGAAAAGGTAATTTAATAAATTAAATTAAATTAGGCTTTTTCTCTAATGCCCCCACTTACAATGAGAAACAATGCAAGGAAACTACAATTATGAAAGAAAACTTTGGTCCCAGAAACAAGGCCTAATGAGGTACCCAATCACAATTCAATCTCTATGAGTGGAGAAATAGAGAAAACACAATAGGAAAAACACTACTCCAAAAAGAGATAGAAAAGAATGCACAAATGAAACATCTCAAGAGAATCTCTTAAGAAAATAAGTATAATGAAAGCCTCCATGATAGAAGCATGAGACTCCATAGCCCCCCAAGGTAGCAGAACTTCTATGCCAATGAACATACCAATGTGGCTCCAATCTAAAGAAAACAAAGGAAATGACAAGGATGATAAAACCCATATATATAAGGTGTAGTTAGAAGTCTTATTTAATGCTCAAAGGAGAAAGCATGAGAATCCTGAAATGGAATCTCTAATGGAGGTGGGATTATAGGTGTGCTAATACTACTGAAGATATAGTAGTCTTTATCATCTATTCCACTACATTCTTCTTTTTCTCATCCTCTTTCTTCTTCTTCTCTTCTTCTTCTATCTTTTTCTTTTCCTCTTCTTCTTTCTACTTCTTCTCTTGTTCTTCTTTCCACTTCTTTTCTTGCTCTTCTTTTCTTTTCTTTTCTTCATGATCCTTTCTCTTTTTTTCTCCTTCTTGCTTCTTCTTTTTATCTTCCTCTTCATCATTAGAACTAGTATAGGAATGGTATTGCAAACAATATATGCCCCATACACTACAAATGGATTCTCCTTTGTATCCATAGTTATGTGTGTACTATCCACTTGTATAGATTTAGTACTCATAACAATGTGAGGTGGAGATAGTGCTTATTGTGTGCCTTGTACCTCTTCCTCTTTACTAGAATGTGTATCTACATGTACATATACTAGACTAATAGCCTTTTCTTGCACACTCTCCTTAGGTATTGAGGACATATATTTTACTATAGCCTCCTCTTTTTCTTGCCTTACCTTCTCATAATTACCTCCCATCAAAAGAATTCATCTTATTTTGTTCCTTAGTAAGGGCACAATACCCTTCAAAAATTTGTTAGATTCCTCTTTTGATGCACCATCACATAACTTATTTTTGGATGTGATCATCATATCCAATCCTTCTTCTACATCTCTTCCTATAATCAACCTATTGTATAGGTCTTCAAGAATCTTATCCTAAATGCTATCAAGTCTCTTATTCCTCATAATTATATATCTTATTATGACATTCTCTAATTGACTCCTATCCATTTTGCTATACATGCTATAAAATTTATTCAAGTGAAAAAAATTGTCATCATTTATAATCTGCATATTTAGATTCTTTACCTTTTGTTTCCATGCCTTCTTGCCTATGGTTTTCTTGGATTCTTTTACATCTTTCTTAATAGGTTTTTCTTCATCATCATCATATGAGCTTCCAAAACTACTCACTTGCATAGTTTTCCTCCTTTTGTTAGGCCTGTTGTTGATCTTCTTTACTCTTTTCTTTGTTTGAGGTGCAAGTTCTTCTTTAACCTTCACTAATCTCCTTGACTTCTCTACATAGTAGGTGCTTCCACCTCTAACTATCTTCTTTCTTTTTCATAGCTTTCTCTTATAGGTTTCACTTGCACAACTGTTGCATATGGTGCAACAAGAGCTTGTGCATATGGTTGTGTCACCATTGCTCTCTCTGAAGGTCCTTCTACTGCAACAGGTTTTGTTGCTAACAATTTAGACTACGCATTGTCCTTCATCTCTAATGAAATTCCCTTTAGCTCATTGAATTCTTGTCTAGTCATGTCAGATTCTTTGAGGATAGAATATATCTCCTTCTCTACTTTCTTCTTGCTTTCCTTGTTGTGGATCTCAAACTCTACAATCCTTAATATTTCATCATATGTTCCCCATCTAGGACATTTTGTGCCTTGCATAGACTCAAGTATGATTTGTGCATACCCTTACATTAGTTCAATGCTCATCTCATAGCCCATAGGTTTAATGAACTTCACTCTAAGTATCACTACTTCCATATAGGTGTTGTTAATTTCCACCATGAAGCATAAATCATCCTTTTATTTCTCTACCATAGAGGGAGATATCCTATACCTCAATTTCATCTTTGATTGAAAAATCTTCATCATCCTATCTATATCAATGTCTCTGACATTCTCAGGTTTAGATCTATAGCTTTGAGCTATAATCTTCATTGTGCACTTGCTGCTATCCCAATTTATCACTCTGGAAAAACCTCCTTGTAGCATAGAAGAACAAATGAGTCAATAGGAACTCAAATCTAAATGTTGCACTCTTTTTTCTTTATCTTTGCAATATTGTCCAAAAGTTGCACTCTAAAAATGTCGCACAAATTTACTTTTCTCCTTTCAATGGGCATCATAAATGTTGTATGAAGGAATCCAACTAGTATAGAGTTTACCCTTGATCCATGGTTCAACTTGTAGCCTAAGATTTCTCCTTTATCCTTAATAGGATCAACCCTCATATTCCTTCTATCAAACTTAGTTTATAGGTTTGTCTCCACTATTTTCCTAATTCTTTTCTCATTAATAAGATTACAACCTTTATTGCTAAATCATGTGACCTTGTGGATTAGGTCATTGCTAATGACAATCTATACATTACCTAAGTTGAACATATCATCATGTACTCTACTCAATATAATTTGGGTCCATTCATGATTGTTAAATTTTGTGTAGAACATATACTTCACCAAATTCAAATCTTCAAGGTGCACATACTTAGACTTTAGGGATAAGTCATTATTACACATGACTCATAAGTCCTTGTGAATCTTGTCATCACCTATACTCTCAATTTTTCAATGTCTTTAACTCTTTATATCTTCTACATGTAACAAATATTCCAAAACTTGTGAAAATTCACCTATAGGATCATCTAATAAAGAAATGAATGGGTAATTCTTGAACTCATACCTTGGTTTGTCACTAACATCATACACTCTTTGACTATCCATTCCTTTATAACTTAAATAATTAAAGAAACTAGATTCAATACTCTATAAAATACCTAAAATTCATAATTTTAGGGCTTCTACCACTTTCTTCTTCTTAAAATTGCTTCACAGTTCAATTGTTGTCAAATCACTCTTCAATTCACTCAAGACACTTTACATGAACAAATGGAACATCAAATCTTGTTCATGGTCCTTAAATTATTTGAAATCCCAATGCACAATAAATGTGTTTCTACCATAAACTCAAAATACTATCTATGTTTACTAATGACCTTGATCTTACTATTTTTGGTTACTGTGATTACATCAAGACTTGCACACTAAAGCTTTCTCTCTATGTCTTCTACCTTTAATTAACTACATAATCTCTAACTCACTCTCCAAGATCATTTCTAACCTTTGATGCTTTGTTGCTTCTATAATAGCTTAATTCAAATAGATTGAGCCACAAACAATTTGTGACTTCAATTTTCCATCATGTGCATCAAAGAATTGTTCTTCAAATACTGTATGTCAACTCTCTAGATTAAAAGCCTTCAAAAATGCTTCTTTGAATTCCTCAACATGTTCCTTGACTACTTCTTTCTAATTTTTTGTTGCCTCCATTTTCATTTTTTCTATCATTCCTATTGTTATTCCTTTTGTGATTAGGGTTCTTATTAAATTTCCCTCTATCCATTCTACAAAATCTTGTTGTGTATCCAAATTTATTGCATAACTAACATATAGGTGCATTTCTCCTCTAATTTTTCCCATTCTAACTTTTAGGTGCTCTATAATCACTTGCAATATGTCCAGGATCATTACATTTATAAAAAATGAATTTCTTTCTCTCACCATTAGGTTTCTCTCCATCATTAGATCTTCTTTTTGATCTACTTCTTCCATTACATATAGGGTTAGTATTCCTAAACATTCTACTATTCTTATTATCATCAACAAACTTTGGTTCCTTACATTCTACTACCTTATGTCCATAACCATGACAATTATAACAACAAAAATTATTAAGGTTTAAAATACTTACATATGTAATCTCTCTTGATATGTCCAACTTCATTGCATATGAAACATCTACCTCTAAATTCATGTTTTATCTCTTTGGATGAATCATCTTTCTTAGGTACTTTAACTATCTTTGTTGTTCTAAGTTCATCAAATTTTTTTGTTAATTCAATTTTCTCAACTTCATCAGACCACTTGAACTTTTCTTTAGGGATTTCTGCGATAGAATCTAGTTCTATCCTAACCTCATCTTTCCTTGCTGACTTCTCTACAAGAAGATATCCAATGCCTGTCTTACCATAAGAATTTCTTTGATGAAATATTTATTCATCAATTTTTTTAGAACTTGTGTAAAGTTTCTCTAAATTCTATTTAGCTTGTGTGAACTCTCCTTTCACAATGATGTTGTAATTTTCCAACTCTGCATTCTCTATCTTAAGTAATAGAATCTAATTTAGATATCACTTGACTTAACTGATATCTAAGGTATACATTCTCAAATTTTAGATTAGGTTCTCTCTTATTGCTACTAATCTTAAGACTCAACTTTAGTTCAACAATTTTCAACTCAAGTTTCAAAATATATTTCTCTTTCTTAATATTTTTTGTATCATCATTAACACTAGTCTAGACAAATGGTTCCTTGCCAGATTTCAGATAATCAATTTCATCTTTCAATTTTCCATTGTACACTTTTACATCTTTATATCTATATTTCAAATTATCTCTCGCTTCAGTAAGAAGATCAATCTATTCAAGAGCTTATTCAAGATTCTTCTTCAACTATCCCATATCTACTGGGATTTACTTAAATTGTTAAGCTTCTTCAAAGTAACTATGTCTGATATCAATTGCTATAAATAGATAATACTAAGAGTGGGGAGTGAATTAATATTCCACAAACTATTACCCACAACTAAATATTGTTAATTAATTTATAACTTGCATATAAAAGTAAACCAACAATGCTGAATAGTAAAATTAACCATACACATAGAGAACTCATAACACCATTATTTGTTAACTAGAGAAACCTTAGCCATAGGAAAACCCTAATGGGGATGATACCCACTAGATGATTCAATAAACAATAGGATCAAATTAAGGATATTGACCCTGTTAGGGGTCTATGAAGTACATGTAGTGTCTCAATTCCTTTTTAGAGGACTAGACCTTATTAGAAGCCTCAACCCTATTAGAAGTTGGTAGATCAATTACAATTTATGCAAGAAGAGTCTGCTTCCCTAACATACAATTATACAATTCAATTCCTTCACAAAATAGATATACATAAAATAATTTCTTGTTGTTGTAACTCACACAATCTAACATTAGATTTTGCATCACATAAGGCTCATAGATGGTTCTCACAATAGTTCACATCTCACATCTAATCATGCAACTTCCACAATATTTGTGCATCACATTCATTCACTACACAACTCTTTTTCACCATCTATGCAACATAAAATCTTTACTTATATCTTGCACATTCGCAAATTATTTCTTAGTTAGCTTCCATGTATTCACATGCTTGACATAATATATAAAAATATTCACATAGTTGGCTTAGAATGACTTCGTAATTACTTTGAAACCAAAATAATTCATAAAGTCATACAACTCTATTTTCTACTGTGCTATGTTATGTACTGTTAAATATCGGTATGGTTAAACTTACTGTAATGTGGACCATATTGATCATACATGTAGGTGCACTGGTAACATCATAATAAAGGTGTCACAAATATTTCCTCACTAGAACATAAGCTAACTCTCTACATATCATCTGTAATATTAAGATTTGTTTATTGTACTCTTGCAAATTGTCTAATACTTAGATAATTTTTTGTTTCTAAATGCATAAATGAAAAGCTAAGTATATGTTTCCATAAATAAAAACCATCAAAAAATCTAACTAACCATATTTCCAACAAGAGAGTTGTCAAATATGAAACTTTTTTGGTATAGCCATCTAACTTGTGCCCATAGCAATGTGACTCATCATGATTAGGTTTATTACAATAACCACACTTCAATCTTTCTGGCTTAGATTTACCCCCCTTATTAAGAGGTGGCCTCAATGAGCTATGAGTGCTAGAATCAATTTGAGATTCTATAGAATGAAATTTATATATCTTCTCCTTAATCCTTGAAGATGGTTGAGTTACCAATGCATAAGTTTTTGAACCTATGAGAGAATCCAACTAAGAAGGCTTAGCTTTCTCTCGAGTCAATGATCACAAAAAACTTCAAAGGATGGCATTGTAAATCTATTACCCAAAGAATCTTTGTTAGAATAGAAGGTAGAAGCAAAAATATGAAAGTTTCCATGAAGCTTAGAAATAATAAAATGAATGCACTTAGTCTCAATATTGGTCTTCCCATAACCCTGCAATAAAGATCTCTATTGATTAAACTTCATCAAGGAGTCCTCAATGGAAGGAAAAGAATCTAGTACAAGAGAGGAAAGCTATGCCTTAATCTAAAGTTCCCTAAACTCATTCACTATACTAAACAAGCCTTCAAGCTTGGTCTAGCACCCATCAAGATGAAACTGTAGACTATTAGATACCTGTAAAGAAATAAATCCTATTGCCTCATCCATCTTATTCCTATGCTACATGACCTCAAAAGGCCTCTATAAAATTGGTTCCACTACATCTAAAAAATACCACAACCCTTTTGATCAAAGATGCCATGTCATCAAGGTCTTCCATGTGTGATAGTTATGAGGGGTCAGAAGTTATAGACAAGAAGAGGTCTTGGCCATTGTTTTAGAAGATGTTGGATTGTTTTTGAAAAAAATTCTAGTTAACTAATGTAAATAATATAAATAATAGTATAAAACATCCCCCACCATACAAAAACTAAACCCTAGCTACTACAAGGAATGTGTAAACAAGAAGAGAGAAAAAAGATCAGTTTAGGGTCACATATACCTTTTAGGAATACTGATAAAAAATAGAAGAAAATCTAAATAGGGCTCACGAAGAGCTTTCCAACTCTTTTTTTCTGATCAAAAAATGGAGTTATACAGAAGAAGTTATGCCCCTTAGAAGATAGAAGTCATCAATGGACATGAAGCAAAAAAATAGGTATCAAACCTGAAAAAAATCCAAAAAATACCTTCATCATTGTCTCCATCTTTGAATGAGCTTTCTGGCACTTCTTTCAAATTGAAAAAAGACCCATGTATGCTCAAGATATTAGGAGAAAACCCCCAATAGGTTTTTAGAAAAAAAAAAAATCAAACACATGACAACTTGAAGGTCATCAAATTTCTACCAAAATTGTTGATGTTAGCACCTGTGACTTGCTAACATCAACATCTATGTAGGTTTGTTAGGCATACTTGTTGATGCAAGCATGTTTATGCTCTTTTTGTTTTTGTTTTTAAAAAAACTTTATAATTTTGTTCCATTTTTAAAAAAAACTCACTAATTTTTTTTTAAAAAAAAATTTTTGTTGTTTTGATTTTATTTTAATTTTTTTTTAAAGTCACCTTTGAAAGCATGCGTAGATCTATACAACCCTATCGGGCAAATATTTTTTTCCATACAATGCAACATTGTCCAAATGGGACATGTCTTATATGAAAATGGGGGTTTTGACATCTTTTGTGTCTAACCATAATGTTTGTTTGGGCTCAAAGTGCCCCCAATTTTAGAGATCTGCTATTTTTATGGAAGACAATAAAAAATCATAAGGTTTGTCTAAAAAATTTGTGTACCTTCTATACTTCAAACAAGAATAGGCAACTACAAGCAAGGCTCTGATACCATGTAAGATTTGATGATGAACAAATCCAAAGACCCTGGATATCCTACATGTAAATAACCTATTACAAGGAAGAAATAAAAGTAGAGAGAGAGAGAAGGGGTTTCTTAACAAACAAGAAAATTGTATTTGCTTGTGCAAAATAGAATAAATGAAATTACAACCGATCAAAACCCTAAAAGGGAAGCCATAAGAGGTAAATGATATTTAATAATTACTAATAATTATGAAATGAAAATTTAAGGTGCATACAGTGAAATCTTAAGAAGGGAGAAAAGGTAACATAATAAATTAAATTAAATTAAATTAACCTTTTCTCTAACATTCAACACCTAGAGACACCTGGAGAAGGCCAAGCTTCCAATTTTAGAACTCTCTATGACTCCCAGATCTTCCCATGGCTTCTATCTATTAGAAATGCTTTAGAATAATTGAGGGGGGGGGGGGTGAATTAGTTATTTAAGGTCCAAATATCCAATTCAAACCTTTTCATCAAGTAAAGTGACCCTATTAAACCTGTCCATTCATCCAAGCTTAAACTTTCCTACTTAGAAAGTTACTATAAATCAACATGCAATCATAACACATGAAATATCAACACATAACATAGTGATTTACATGGAAATCCAATTTGGAAAAAACCACCAGTAACATGCTACTCAATTCTCACTCTTTTGAAGTGATGCCCTCTAAAAGGCCCACCCTGTTGAAGGCTACAACACACTGTTAAATGTGACCCAGTTAAAGGATTTATCCATCCTATTAGAAGTGGGCCTAGTTAGAGGACTTTAGAACATTCATTTGGAATGCCACCCTGTTAAAGGATTTACAAATGGATGTTAAACCAACCTAAGTCCATAGGATTTTACCCTAGCTTGCACAACTATTAGAGAGTAACAACAAGGCATTTTGACCTGATACAACTCACAACTTAACTTGTAGATTTCAAATAATTGTTTAGCTCTTCATAACTTGCCTAGCTTTCAGTCCCTATAGCTCTGACAACTTGTTCTCCTTTCAAGCTTTGTCTCCTTGAGTCTTCATGCTTGATGTACTAGTACAATCTCTTATATGACCACTTATCGAAGCAGAGTCTCTATGCTCTATTCTTCCTTTACCTCCTCCTTGACATCCTTTAGCAACTTTGCATTCTGGCACCCCATCTCCTTTTCCTTCTTGGCATGTGACTCCTTAAATAGAAGTCTACAATCACTTTTCTTGCTCGATTCTTCCCTCATTTAATTTTAGTTTGAATGGATTAGGTAAGATTCAATGAATCTAACCCATATTTTGTTTCATCTAGAAATATCATGAAGAATCCTCTTGAATGCATCCAAAAATAAGTTACTTAAAATTTTGTGCCTCCACCACATCATCCTTATCCTCCAACTAGTTCACAAAATTCAAGGTAACAAACTTGTTAGCTTAGATCTGGTGACTCTTTGGCTTTTCCAATAATGTAGCAACATGGAACTATTGAAATTCTAGTGCTTGACACATACTATGTTACTCAACATCAACTACATTTTACTGATGCTCAACACCTACTATGGATTCACTTGGCATCCACTAAGTTTTACTAATGCTCGGCACCTGTTACTTTGCTTGGCACTTGAACATGCTTGGCTACTTTCGTATCACTTAGCACACACTATATTTTTCTTTTTCTCGACTAAATAAAAATTTGCTTGGCTTGAACTAGTTTTCTCAGCACTCACTAATGAACTTAGTTAAGCTTTGTAAACATCCTTGTTGCAACTTATTCTTCCAATGTTTCTAAGTGTGGCTAGGCTTTGTATCTTCAAGTATGTTATCAATACATCATTTTACCATTGTCTTTATTGATCCTTGCACTTCATTACAAAACCATAACTCAAAATTTCCCTTAGGTACTCGTGTTACATCTTTTTGATTAAATCCTCTACATCAATCAACTAAGTGATAGTATTTGGATCTTATAAGCAATTTTCATTCCAACAATAGCAGGTTTGACATCAATGACAAAACAATGATTAAAAACATTCTTTATCAACCATCTTCCTTCTTTACAATAATCTTCCTCTTTGGCATTGATGGCAAACCAAACTGATCAATCAAGTTATCAAAATGCTAACTAGGTTAAAATAGTAAATCAAATGCCAAAAAAAAAACTTTATTCAAAACTATTCATTCTATCAGTGACATAAACTAGCTTATGAGTCCCTCTAAATTATTTTTCTGATAAACTATCTTTTCTTTTACTATGGCTTACCACTATTTAATTTGATCTCTTACTACTCCTAACTCCCTCTTACATTATTTCTCCCTTTACATGCATTGATCATGTTCTAGTATCAAATACTTCTCCCTCTATCCATTTGATCTGTAGATTTGATCAGTTTCTTGCTACTTCTTCCTCTATCCAATTGAATGTTGTTGATCAGTTTCTTGTTACTTCTCCCTCTTTGACAACAATGCCAAAGGTGTACTATTTCAGCATCTTAACATGTAAGTATATCATTTTTAGGTACTCCAATTTCTCCCTCTATCACCTTACTTGTGACTTGTTTGGAATTTTAGTACTTTGATTACTTTAGGCATGATCCTAAAGTAAATATATTCACTACATTAATTTGTAATATGCCAACAATCAACTCATTTGATACAGGGAAATCTTACTTTTTCTCAAATAGCCTTGGATAGGGGTATCACCCCTAACTTATCTCTAAGACACTCAAAAGCATCTTTAGTTAGTGCTTTTGTAAAGATGTTAGCAATCTATTCCTTTGATCTAACATATTCCATCTTTACTTGCTTGTCTACCACCAATTCTCTTACATAGTGATACTTAATTACACTTTACTTTTTTTGGCATGCATCACAGGATTCTTTGATATGTTGATGGCACTTGTGTTATCAAAATAGAGTATTAGAGAGACCAGATTTCCATAATCCATTAGATTTTTTAGTTATTTCTTATGGATTAGATTGTGTTGAAATTTTTACCATCAACATTTTGAATCGCACTATGTGATTCATCATCAAGATGAGAGAGCAAGAGCTATAAAAAAGTATCACAAGTTTAATTAGTTCTTTCATACCTTGTAGTAGATGTTTGATCCATACAATGTTGGTGCACTTGATAGTAGTAGCAATATATTTAGTTTCTATTATGGATTGTGAGGTACAACTTTTCTTTTTACTAGTCCAAGTAACCAGTCTTGTACCTAAGAAAATTTCTCCTCCAACTGGTGCATTTTCTATCATCAATATTACCTCCCCAATTCGCATCAATCTAGGCTTTCAACTCAAAATTTTCACTCCTCTTGTCATATAAGCCAAAGTCATCAGTTCCTTTTAGGTACCTTAGTATTCTTTTTACTACCATCAGATGATTTTCTCTTAGATTTGCAAAATTTTTTGCCATTATTCCAATAGCTAATGCAATATCTAGTCTACTATGCACAACATACTGCAACTTTCCAATCATTGATCTATACATTACATCTGATTTACTTCAACTAACTCATCATTCTTGGATAACTTATGTCCTATTACCATTGGTGTACTGAATGGTTTTGAGTCTTCCAATCCAAATGTCTTGAGTATCTTTTTGATATATTTTGATTGGGTCACAAATATGCCATGCTTTAGTTGATGTACTTGCAATCCAACAAAGAATTTGATTTCTCCAAACATTGACATCTCAAACTCATGTTTTATTTGATCAAAAAAATCTTTGCATAGAGCATCTTTTCCTCCAAATATTATATCATCAACGAAGATTTTAGATATCAAAATATCTTTACTTTTTTCTTCCTTGATGTACAAGTTGTTCTTGTCATCTGTTCTCTCAAATTATATCATCACAAGGTATTTGTGTAGTCTTTCATACCAAGCTCTAGGTGCTTGCTTCAAACCATAGAGTGTTTTATGGAATTTGCAAACCATATCCTTGTTGTTTTCATCAACAAATCCCTCTAGCTATTCTATGTAGACTTTCTCTTCTAGTATTCCATTCATAAAAGTAGACTTTACATCCATCTGATAAACTTTGAAACATTTATAAGCAACATATGCATGTAGTGTTCTTATTCCTTCCATTCTTGCAACAAGGGCAAATGTTGCCCCATAGTCTAGTTCTCCTTCTTGTGCATAGCCATTGTAGACTAGTCCAACCTTGTTTCTTGTTATCTCACCATTCTCATCAAGTTTATTTCTAAAGACCCATTTGGTACTAATTACATTTTTATTAGCTGGTCTTGGAACTAGGGTCCAAGTTTTATTCTTATCAATTTAATCTATCTCTTCTTCCATAGCTTTATGCCAATTATCATCTTGTAGTGCATCATTCATTATTTTGGGTTCAATCTTTCTTAGTAGAAATGATTCATTCCTTAGTCCGTTCCTTTTCATTGGTCTTGCTTCGTTGTATCCAATGATTTGTTCTGTATGGTGATGTCTTCTCACATACTTGGATAGTCTTGGTTATGTCCTTCTTTCCATGTTTGGTCCTTTAGCTTTAGAGTCACTTTGCACATCACTGTCTAGTATTTTGTTATCTCTTCCATGTGTACTAAATTCAAAATCAAAATTAGCATTTTCTTCATTCTACAACTCAACTTTTGAATGCATCTTGGCATTCACTAGCTATGATTTAGTTGATACTAATTTTTTTTGCTAATTTCCAACTTTATTGGTGGCATCATCTTCAGTTGGCATTCCTTCATAGAAGTATACAAAAGATCTATAATCTTTTGGTTTCTTAGATTTATCAATTTAGACTTCTGCATGCTCATCAAAATTTACATTTGCACTCTCCAAAAATCTTGTTAGTGTTAGTATTTAAACACTTATATACTTTACTTCTAGTGGAGTATCCAAGAAATATGCCTTCATTACTCTACTTCAAACTTACCATTTCTAGTACCTTTAAGAATATAGCATTTGCAACCAAACACTTTGAAATGTTTTACATTAGGTGAATAACCATACCATAATTCAAAAGGTGTTGCATTTATACATTTCTTGACTTATACTCAATTTAGAGTGTAAATAGTAGTACTTACAACTTCTCTCCAATACTTTAGAGCAACATTTTTCTCTATCATTAATGTTCTGGCATAGTTTATCACTAATCTATTCCTTCTTTCTACTATCCCCTTCTGTGGGGGAGTTCTTGGTACTAACATTTGTCTGTCGATTCCTTTGTCATTACAAAATATCTCAAATTCTTTGATGTAGACTCTCCTCCTCTATCTGATCTCAAGCATTTTAGACTCTTTCATGTTTCCTTCTCAACCATAGCCAAATACCACTTAAACATTTGAAATGCATCAAATTTTTTCTTTAAGAACATGGCAGTCATCATCCTAGAGTAGTCATCCAAAAATAACATTATGTATCTATCTCCTTGGTAGCTTGCCACTTCTATTGGGACACTTAAGTCAGTACGCACTAACTCTAGTACTTCTTTAGAAGTGTAGACTTTTCTTTTGAAACTTGACTTGGTCATCTTTCCTATTTGACATTGTTTGCACATTATATTTTCAAGCTTCTTTAGCTTAGGAAAACCTCTGACTTTCTTCTTTTTGCTAATGCTAATCAAATTGTCAAAGTTAACATGACACATCATTATGCCATAGATTACTCCTAGTTTGTTCACCTTTTCCTATCAAATTTCTATCAGTATCATATATTTTGGTAGTTTTGTTTCCAAATTCTACTTTGCAACCTATATTTCCTAACTATGATACACTTAGCAAATTGTAGTTCAATCCTTCAACATAGTATGCATTATCACATGAAATTTTCTCTATAAGTTTAATAGAACCTTTTCCCTTGATTTGACATCGAGCATCATTTCCAAATCTAACACTATTTCCATCATATTAGGTAAAAGTAATAAACTTACTTTTTTCTCCTATCTTTTTATGTGAGCATCCACTGTCTATGATCCATCTATCATTCTTGTTCACATAGGTTACTAGTGTTATTACTTCATCTTCATTTGATTCATCCTTCATGGCTACATAGACTACATCATCATCGTTTTCATCAAAGTCCTCTTCTTCAACAATGTAGAACTTTTGTCTTTCTCTTTTTAATCTCTACTATCAT
Organism: Cupressus sempervirens; assembly: GCA_028749045.1. NCBI lineage: Eukaryota > Viridiplantae > Streptophyta > Pinopsida > Cupressales > Cupressaceae > Cupressus > Cupressus sempervirens. The sequence goes on along the minus strand of CM053792.1, from coordinate 798,839,991 downwards.
CTTCTCTTCTATTCTCATTATCGTTGCCTTCTCTATAGTTCTTCTTTTGTGTGAATCTTGCTACAATGTGTCCTACTTCATTGCAATTAAAACAAATGATAGGAAGCTTACCTTTGAATTCACCTTTGCCTCTATGAAATCTTTTCTACATCTTCCTCATCTATGCTACTATCATTGATGCATATTTTCCTTTTCTACTTTCTTTGATTTCACCTCCTTAATATCTTTCAATGATAGCTTAGCCTTGAAAGAAGATTCAAGATTCTCATGTCTATAGTTATCAAAATTGGTCAACTCAAAAGTAGTGAGTCTCCCTACTATTTCTTCAAAACTTAGTTTATTTCCTAGGACATACCTTAGCTCTTGGATGGCTAAGACTCTAATAGCATAGATGGGGATCAAAATTCCTAAGTATTTTTTATTAACAATGTCATCTTCCAAATGACCACCCAAACTCCTTATTGCACTTACTACTTCTTTTGCTGTAGAGGCATATTAAGCAGCATTCTCACCTTTTTCAATTTTCATGTCATCAAACTTTCCTGTAAGGCTTTTTCTTTTGCTCTTTAAATATTATGATCTCCTTCATAGATATCTAATAGGGCTTTCCATATTTTGAATGCAGAATCACATCCCTTGATGTCATCAAATTTAGCATAGTTGAGTGCAGAGGCAATCTCCAATATTGCCTAATTATGCTCCTTCCTTTTGTTCAAATCATCTACAGTAAGGGCTCCAACTAGATCTACATGTTCCACTTCAATTGAGGTTTTTGCATGATCACCTATTGATCCAAGGTGTAATTTCATTAGGCTTTTTCATGCAGCGAAGTTATCTCTATTGAGCTTGGGAACTTCTCTACTGGACATCATGATCTTCCTACTTCTAGTACCTTTAAACTAAATCAATATATGGCTCTGATACCAATTATTAGAAATTCTTTAGAATAACTGAGAGGGGTGGTTAATTAGTTATTCAAGGTACAAATGTCCAATTTAAACCTTTTTATCAAGTAAAGTAACCCTATTAGACTTGTTCATTCATCCAAGCTTAAACTTTCCTACTTAGTAAGTTACTGTAAATCAATATGCAAGCATAACACATGAAAGATCAACACATAAAATAGTGATTTATGTTGAAACCCAATTTGAGGAAAACCACCAGTAATATCCTACTCAATTCTCACTCTTCTAAAGTGATGCCCTATAAAAGGCATGCCCTATTAAAGGCTGAAACACACTATTAAATGTGACTTGGTTAAAGGATTTATCCACCCTCTTAGAAGTTGGTATGGTTAGAGGACTTTAGAACATTCATTTAGAATGCCACCCTAGTAAAGGATTTACAAATGGCTATTAAACCAATGCAAGTCCATAGGATTTTACCCTAGCTTGCACAATTGTTAGAGAGTAACAAAAAGGGCTTTTGACTTGATACAACTCACAACTTAACTTTTAGATTTTAGATTATAGTTTAGCTCTTCACAATTTTTCTATCTTTCAATCTTTATAGCCTTGACAACTTGTTCTTCTTTCAAGCTTTGTCTCCTTAAGTCTTCATGCTTGATATACCAGTGCAATCTTCTATATGACCACTTATCAAAGTAGAGTGTCTATGCTCTATTCTTCCTTTAGCTTCTCCTTGAAATCCTTTAGCAATTTTTCATTGTGTCACTCGACTCCTTTTACTTCTTGGCTTGTGACTCCTTAAATAGAATTATGGAATTGCTCTTCTTGCTTGATTCTTCCCTCCTTTAATTTTAGTTTGAATGGATTAGGTAGGATTCAATGAATCTAACTCATATGTTGTTTCATCTATAAAAATCATGAATAATCCTCTTTAATTCACTTAAAAATAGTTTACCTAAAATTCTATGCCTCTAGCTCATTATCCTTATCCTCCAACTAGTTCACAAAATTTAAGGTAACAAACTTGTTAGCTCAGATCTAAAAAATCTTTAACTTTTCCAATAATGTAGTAGCTTGGCACTATTGAAATTTTAGTGCTCAACAAATATTTTCTTACTCAGCATCAACTATGTTTTACTGATGCTTAACACCTATTATGGATTCACTTGACATCCACTAAGTTTTATTGATGCTCGACACCTGTTACTTTTCTTGGCACTTGAACACACTTGGCTCCTTTTGTATCACTCAGCATACACTAGATTTTTCTTTTTCTAGCCACTAACTAAAAATCTACTCAGCTCAAACTAGCTTACTTAGCACTCACTAATAAACTTAGTTAAAGTTGCAAATTATTCTTCCAATGTTTCTAAGTGTGGCCAGCCTCTATATCTTCAAGTATCTTATCAATACATCATTCTACCATTGTCTTAATTGATCCTTGCACTTCATTACAAAACCACAACTCAACCTTTCCCTTAGGTACTCTTGTTACATGTTGTTGATTAAATCCTCTTCATCAATCAACTAAGTGATAGTATTTGGATCTTATAAGTAATTGTCATTTTAAAAAATAGCAAGTTTGACATCAATGACAAAACAATGATTGAAAATATTCTTTATCAACCATCTTCCTTATTTACAACAATCTCCCTCTTTAATAGTATTCAGTTTCAATCAAATTTCCAACACTATCTCCTTATCTCCTTCTTTTATTGTTTTAAGTTATGTAAAGACTCATGCATCCATTAATTAATATGAAAAAGGTTGGACACCTATGTAGCACCATTTAGAGAGTTAGTTTGTATATAAATAGCTTTATTTTATTAGTCTTTTAGCATGAGTTTGCATTAGAAGAGCTCTAACTCCTAACACAAAGGGAGGAGATGATTTCTTTTAAATACATGGATGTACTCCAAGCCATTATTTTGATGAAATTATATATGTTATGTGTGCTCTCATTTTGAGTTTAGTTATTTTTGGTAGAGTGTGTTATTTTTGTGAATGCATGTTCATGAATAATAATGGACCCAATGGTTTTATTGTGTTGTTATGGTTATGCAATCTTTTAGTTTTAATGTTTTCCTTATATTAATGAATTTTATTGTTGTCAAAAATTAGAGAAAGGATCATCTTTGTTCCTATATAGTGTTTTGTCTCATGTGAGTGCACTTTCTATGGTCTCATGATTTGATGAAATGTAAAACATCTTTGGGTTCATATTAAAGTTCCAATCGACAATTGCATCAGTGGAGTTGAGGAAGTACTACTCCTAATTTTGTTAGTTTCCTACCAAGATCCTTTTTATATTTTAATTTGTAGATGTGTTGTCAATTTGTCTTATGTCAGTTAGGAATTTTCCTTTTAGCAATTTTCTCAAAATCTCTTATTATTTGATCTTTGTTACTTACTTTTCAAACACTTGGTTAAAATAGGAATTCATATAGCGACATTGATAAATTGCATTCATCGTAAAACTAAAATACAAAATATATTTCTTTTGCAAATATACTTCACCAACAAGTATGCAAATTGATGGGTACCAACAAAGGCCTCCTTGTGAACATACATATTTATCTTCAATTGAGTTACTCAGTAGGTTGAAAAATAATCATTTGGAACAATGGAGTTGGTCATTGAAAAAAATTTCAGGAGAGATATCCAAAAGGATTTCTTTCATTAAACATCATGCAAAATGACCACTCAATACTAGGTTACATATTATGTAGTTGTCATTTATGGCTAAATATTGAGTGAGAAGATCTTAAGGATAAATTTTTGGGTTCAAGATTTAGAAAATTTTCTAAGTATGACAAAATCTACCTATCAGCATAAATAGTATTTTCATTGGTATTCTTCACAAAAGAAATTTTGTAATTAGGTTCCATAAGATAAATATGTCAAGATTATACATATTAGTACAGACATAGATATTCCAGTTTTATAGTAGTGGTGTTGAGCAAAAAAAGATAAGGAAATGAATAATTTAGGTTAAGGAATTATTTTTTTTACCAAAATAATTACATGACTAATTAGGGATGATATCCTAGATGTTAACCCTAAGTTAGCAAGAGTTAATTTTTTATTTTGACAAGCATGCAAAGGTATAAAGCTTGACAATACAGGGTATTTTGAGATAACTTGGTATAAAGGATAGAACTTGAAATGTAAATTTTGTAGATGTTTATGACAGTGATAAGCTATTTTTTAAGATGCAAATTCTAGTGTTTGTTCAAAGGAGTATGGATATATGATCAATTTTTTGAAGAGTAGCAAAGGAAAATAAAATATTAGTAGTAGTAAGAGGTTGTGTGTGTGTGTGTGTAGGTACATAGATAAGTAGATATTGATTGTATTGAAGAAAATTAATATATATTGTATATTTGGGTATTGAGCTCATCTTGCATACTTTGTGTAATGCCCCACTAGGGAACCCAAAAGAAATTAACCTAATGTTTCACTAAGTGTGTCAACCATTTTAAAAAAAAATAATAACATCAATAGATAATATAGCAAAAGGAATAACTTACTTATATACAACCATAATAAATAGATTACATCTCCTAAGGGTTCCATGACATTGAATCACATTTATATAAGTTTATTAATATTAAATCTGACAGAACCAAAATCCACATAATGGAATATTCATAAGTACAAATCCATTTAAAGAATAATATAATTACATAAGATGTCATTTGGCATAACTAATGCATGATTATCTACTATATAAGACATAGGGTATGAAAAGGTCAAAGAAAATACATCATCTCTTATGACCTCTAGTATAAAGTATAGAGCAATAGAATATAATCATCTAATAGAAATACAAGATCAGATAGAAAGGAACATCTACTTAAGCACCTCCAGCAATGGCATCCAATGGATGGATCTCAATGGTATAAGTGAAAGGAACTACCACCCAAACTCATGGAACCTAAATGGCCCTCTCCCATTGTGCTAAGGAGATAAACTCAAGTCCCATATGGATATCAAAACACAAGTCATAACCAACATCTAGGTTCAAGAAAACACCTGAAAGAAAACCATCTCAAAGGGTACCAAGACTCAAGTATCAACTAATCCCAGAGGCAATAGAGATATGTAGAAAATCTGCTATGTAAGTGGGCAAGTGTCATTGCACTAGCCAACTCTAAGGTTACCTTGGCAGCTTCTCTAGACTCTAGTCTCCTAACATCTCTATGTGGCACCAATATCCTTTTGTATAAATAAGACATACTAATGAAGCAAGGTTGCAACCAAGAATCCTCTCTACTCCCATCCCAACCTGTATTAGCACTCAAGGTATAGGTGAGGAAAAAACACTACTCTTTTTAATTCATTTTAAAGCCACTTCCAAATGTAAACATAGATTACCTACCCTAGGCTCATAAATTATAACTCATAAAATCACACTTTTCACCTTAGTCCCTTACAAGTGGCTAGAAAGAACCTATAGGCAAATCTCAATATCACCTCAATCCTATACAAGCAACTAGAATGCACCAAAAGATAAAACATAATAATCACATCAATCCTATACAAGAAACTGGAAAGCATTAGAAGATAATTGATTGAAAAATCAAAGGTTACAAAAAGAAAGTCACAATTATCACCTCAGCTTTATATAATCAACTAGAAAGCACAAACAAGCATTGATCATGACTCATCATAGAAACACATAATACATTACCATGGTCAAGTATAAGAGATCATATACAAAACATCCTCATAGGAGAAAAAACCCCAAGCCTCTAGTAAACACCCTAACTGGTCAAATAACTAAGTCAAACCTAAACCCCAACATGAAATAGAACACACATCTCATCAAAAGTTTTAACAATTGTTTTCATAGTTTGTTTAGGTTTGAAGTCATAGAGGTCAATTTTCACAACGGTTTTCAAAAAAGAACACAAGATTCGATATGCAACTAGGGTTCCAATTTTTGTCTTCTCTAAGTATTATAATTATTAAGCTTTCTGATAAATAAAATTTCCCTAGTATTAAAAATCATTTTCATATATCTAAACCATATAAACACATCCAAGATTATAAAAAAACATTAATTCTTCCAATTAATTTTTTTGATTTTTAATTTACTTTAAAATTATATTTAATTAATAAAGTAATAAATCAAATTTTCAAATAATTAAATTTAAAATTTTAATAATACTTATTAAAAAAATTGATGAATAGTCCTTTTCTATTAATAAATAATATACTAGTTAGAATTCACAAAAAGGGTCAGGGGATACAAGATCACCCCGTGAGAGTTCTGTTTGAATTCATAAGTAGCTTATCTTTCCAAAAGAAGGGAATTCATTCTAAACATAGAAAAATGTGCATATCAAAATTGCTCCAAATTTGCATTGGGCTCCCTTTGTTCTTCTTATAGCTCCCAAATTTTCCATAATATGTTGTAGTTGTAGTTCATCTAAATCATAAGTATGATCCTTTTTGACAAGTTTGTAACCAACGTCCACTATAATACAGGGAACACTATTGAGTTAGCTTGATTGGTAAAATTTCTGGGATATGACTCTAACTACAAATTCAACAAGAGGGTCCTTGATGGTGTCAATGGTCATCCCTCTCTTGTTCCACTTTGCACCAGTGTTCTTCTTTATAGCTTCTTTTGAGTCACTCCTTAGGGTTTTAGGCCATTCTAGGGTTGGATACCTAGTCACCCTATGTATAATTCTTTTGGATATTTTAACAAGTCCATCCTCCAACCAAAGGATTTCATCATGAATTTGAGTCAACACAATTCTAATCCATTATTTTTTGAACACAGTTGGAAAATCTAGGGCATGGGTTAAGCCCTTCCTCTCAACAATTTGAAATTCTTCCTTCAAAATTCCATTCTCATACAATTTTTCATATGGCTTCATGATTTTTGTTGTTTAGTGTGGAGCCTGATCAGTCCCCAAGTGGGAGATTGTTAGATTGTGGTGACTGATCAGGAAAGTACTGTACATACTTCATAAATAGTGGGAAGTAGCCAACATGGTAGCCGACATATTATGGCCGACATATGGCCGACATGTTATAACCCTAAAGCGGTTTAATACTTGTATAAAAAGGGCTTAGGGTTGGGTATTTTTCATGTGTGGTGATACGAAATTGGTTCTTGCGGCGGTATTGAGCTGTAAGGGATTACGGATTGTAATCAGGTTGTAATCACTGGATTGTAATAAGATCGGACTTGCTGTTTGGTGGACGTAGCCCAGGGATTGGGTGAACCACGTTAAATCTTGGTGCCTTGTGTTCATTTCTGTGTGTTCTATTATTTTCTGTTATTGGTTATATTTGCATGTAGTTTTTATTTCTATCTGTGGTTTATCCTAACAATTTTCATATCACCTATTGCACCAATCTTGCAATCATAACATCTTCTTACATCTTGCATCATCACCACTTTAGGTGAAATCACGGATAAAGCTCCAACGGGATCGTTTTTGTATGCAACCTTAGGATTGGTCTAAATTCAAGTTGCTTGACTTTGTTACTCACTAACTAAACTTCAAATGACTCCTTTTCTTGTGGTTTCTTAGAGGTAGAGGCCATTTCCACAATCTAGGGTTTTAAAACTTAGAAATAGTGAAACTAAGTAGCTCGGCACAAGTGTAAATACCTTAAAATTAATGAAATAATGTTGAATATGTGTTGGAATCTCCTCAACTACTTGAATCTCTTCTTGGAAATCCTTTCTGCTCTCTTCTTTCTTTTGTTCTATTATTGTGATAATGAAAAATTATCAAAAACATGACCATATACCCTTCATTTCATAGAATTTAATGCTTAGTGCTTGTACAACTATCCACTCAGCTCCTTAAGCAATTTTTCTTTACTCAACTTCCATTCTCTTTCCAACACTTGGCATACACTAGAATTTCACTTACTTGGTAGCAACTAACCACTTAGCTTCTACCAATTTTTTCAACCAACTTAGCAACTGAAGGCAGCTTTTCTTACTTGGCAACAATGTGAAAATCTTAAAGTTTTAACTTTACATCTTAATTCATGATGATCTATCCTTTTCAGTACTTGTCTTGGAACTAATGTATGATAAAGCATTGTATATCAGTTCCACACACCTTCTTTTTCTTGGTTGGTGATGGGGACACAACCCAAGAACAGAATGGACACAACAGAAAAGGGAAATTATATTAACTGAGAAAATAAGCTAGTACAAATAGTACAGAGAAAATAAACTTCAGAACATGCCCTAAGGGCTTACAATAGCATAAATCTGGAGAATATTTCTCCTTTTAGCACCTCCTCTCAAACTCCACTCCGAACTGCCTTTTACAATGCTAGAAATCTCCTTAAATAGACCTCGGAGGGTTAAGGACTAGGAGTACATTCTAGAAAGTGCTAGTAGGCATCCACCGATGAAATAGAAGGTTCCAGAAGCTACGTTAGAAGTTGGTGCAAATCTAGAAGAATCCAAAAATGGTAACCGAACTTCCAGGAGGCATAACTTTTGAACCGTAGCTCCGATTGACGAACTGTTTACATTTTGGGAAAGATCTCGAAGCACTCTATAGCCCTATGGACAATCTTTGCTTCTCCCCCATTTTTTGACCCTTTTTGAGGTCATTTAATGCCCCAAACCTGACTTTGAAACATTCTTAGCAGGTCTCCAAAACTCAAAAAATTGCAATAACTTTCAAACTGTGGGGCTTTTTGACCTGATTCTTTTTTTGGAATGCTCTAAATCACAATTACATTCATCTGGTCAATTCACACCTTCTAGGTCACCAAAATGATGGCCAAATTGCATGCTCCTATTTTTTCAGGATTTTCAAACACACTGATAGTGGAACTGTGAGAGTTGGAACCTTTATTTGACCCAAATGGGTATCCAAAAAATGTAAAGACATGAAACAAAAACTAAGTCTAAGTACTTTTTTTTTTTGGGTGACACGGGATTGCCCTTATACCTCTTGATGCTCCTGCATCAGACACCCAGGGTAGATTGAAAAGTGACCCTGTCACTTTATGGATGGTAGAGGAAATCCCAAATGGGAAACGTCAGCTGCTGAAATCCAAGTTGAGTCCTCGATTGGTCATCCTTTCCATTTGACCAAATACTCTTCATACTACCTGTTTCTGGTACTCCTACCCACACGATGATCTAGAATGTCTTCTATCTCCTCCTTCTTAGAAGCAAGAATTGGACATGGCTCTAACACCAGCTCCTCATCTGCACCATCATCATGATACTCTGTTAAATCTGCAATGTTGAAAATGGGAGAAATCATAATACCATCTGGCAGCTCCACTTCATATACATTTCCTGAGTCATGTTTCTTCAAAATTTTACAGGGGCCAAATTTCTTCATTTTCAGCTTGTTGTAAGTACTGGCTGGAAATATTTCTTTTCGTAAGTGTACCATGACTAAATCTCCTACTTGGAATTCCTTATGTCTTCTCCTTTGATCAGCCCTAGCTTTATACTCTTGATTCATCTTGGTTATGTGTGCCTGAACCTCCTCATGTAGACGCTTGATATGTTCAGCAAATTCCTCAACTTCAGCACTTCTCCCCTTGTTCGATCTTCCTCAGCTCTGGTGCAGTCCTTGGGCTATTCCCATATACAATTCAGAATGGTGATTTTCCAGTACTCCTATTTACAGAGTTATTATAAGCAAACTCTGCTTGTGGTAGAATCAAATCCCATCCCTTGGGCTTATCCCCAACTAAACATCTTAGCAAATTGCCCAAACTTCTATTTACCACTTCTGTTTGACCATCAGTCTGTGGGTGATGCGCGGAACTGAATTTTAGGTCTATTCTCAACTTCTTCCACAATGTCCTGCAGAAATACCCCACAAATTTAGTATCTCTGTCAGAAACTATACTCCTTGGAAGACCATATAGTCGTACCACCTCTTTGAAAAACAAGTCTGCAATATGGACAACATCATGAGTTTTGTGGCATGGAATAAAATGTGCCATTTTGGAGAACCTATCAACCACCACAAATACTGATTCATTACCCCTTTGTGTCCTTGGCAATCCAAGAACAAAATCCATACTTATGTCCTCCCATGGCCTTGATGGAATAGGCAATGGCTGATATAGGCCAGTATTTTGACTAAACCCCTTGGCAACTTGACAAACCTGGAAACTCTGTACAAACTTCTTCACATCCTATGTAATTTGAGGCCAAAAATAATGTTCTCTAAGAATGGCAATGGTCTTATCCCAACCAAAATGTCCTGCCATCCCTCCACTGTGTTTCTCCTTAATCATATTTTCCCTCATGGAACTCCTTGGAATGCACAATTGACTACCTTTGAACAACATGCCATCCTGAATCAAATAGTCTAACCACTTGGTTCTATCTATAGCAACAGGTTCTTTAAAAGCTTTCCATGCTTCAGCAAAATCAGGATCCTCGAGGTACAAATTCTTGAGTTCAACAAACCCAACTACTTCAACCTGCATTGTTGTAAGCAACAACTGTCTCCTACTTAGTGCATCTGCAACCCTATTAGATTTTCCACTTCTATGCTTCAACACAAATGTATAACTCTGCAAGAATTCTACCCACTTCATATGCCTCTGATTCAATTTACCTTGGCTATTTAGGTACTGTAATGCCTGATGATCAGTTTATAAAACAAATTCCTTTGGCAGTAAATAATGCCTCCATTTCTTTAAGGCCTGAACTATTGCATAGAACTCTTGATCATAAACAGAATACTTCTTCTTTGCATCATTCAATTTTTCACTAAAACTATTGCATAGAACTCTTGATCATAAATAGAATACTTCTTCTTTGCATCATTCAATTTTTCACTAAAATATGCAATAGGCTTACCTTCTTGGCTTAATACAGCCCCAATAGCGCTACCACTAGCATCACAATCCACCTGGAATACTTTTCTAAAATCTGGAAGTGCCAACACAGGCTGTTCTGTCACCTTCTTCTTCAGCAATTCAAAACTTCTCGCAGCTGCTGTAGTCCATTTGAACTCTTTTCTATCCCCTCTTATTGTATCAGTTAGGGGTGCACATATGCCACTGAAATTCTTAATAAACTTCCTATAAAAACTAACCAGACCATGAAATGATCTTACCTCAGTAGCAGACCTTGGAGTAGGCCATTCCAAGATGGCTTTTACCTTCTCTGGATCCATTTTGAGACCTTCAGGTGATATAACAAATCCCAAATAGACTAACTCCCTTTTTGCAAAGACACACTTCTTTAGATTAATTAACAGTTTCTCTTCCCTTAGCCTTTCAAGGACACTACGAATATACAGTAAATGTTCTTCCAAAGTCTTGCTGAAAATTAAAATATCATCCAAATAGACAATAACAAATTTTCCCAAGAACTTCTTAAGTACCTCATTCATGAGCCGCATGAAGGTGCTTGGGGCGTTCATCAATCCAAAGGGCATGACTAACCACTCATAAAGACCCTCCTTGGTCTTGAAGGTTGTTTTCCACTCATCTCCTTCTCGAATCCGTATCTGATGATAGCCACTCTTTAGATCTATCTTTGTGAAGTAATGAGCTCCACTCAAGCAGTCCATAAGATCATCCATCCTTGGTAAAGGAAACTGGTACTTGATGGTTATCCTATTTATAGCTCGAGAATCTGTACACATCCTCCACTCTCCATCCTTCTTTGGTGCAAGTACTGCAGGTACTACACATGGACTCAGGCTCTCTCGAATCAAGCCCTTCCTCAACAGCTCCTGAACCTGTCTATTTAGCTCCTCTGTTTCAGTAGGAGTCATCCTGTGAGCAGCCTTGTTAGGCAAACTAGCTCCTGAAATCAGATCTATCTGATGACTGATTTGCCTTACTGGTGGCAATCCATCTGGAACATTATTAGATATAATATCTCCAAATTCCCCTAGTAAATCTGAAACTTCAAATGGTATTTCACTACTACCTTCTTTATCTTTCCTAGGAATCAAAGCATAGCACATATGCTGATGTTTCATGCCATCTAAAAACTTCCTTCCATCAACAAGACAAATCCTAGCACCGCTACATAACTTTTCACCTTCCTTTTTCATGGGCTTCAATTTGTGGCCAACTCCATCCTTTGTCAGAGAGTATGTGTTTGCATGTCCATCATGTATTGCATGTCTATCAAATTGCCATGGTCTACCCAACAATAGATGGCAAACATCCATCAAAATAACATCACAGAGAACTTCATCATGGTAACTCCCAATTTTGAATTTTACTAAACATTGTTCACTTACCAGGACCTTATGATCATCTTTTACCCAAGAAATCCGATAGGGTTGGGGATGTTTCTCCCTCTTGAGCTTTAGCTTAGAGACCATCTCTTCTGATACCAAGTTATCAGTGCTACCACCATCAATGATCACATCACAACATTTATCCTCACACTTGCATCTGGTACGAAACAAACTCCTCAGCTGTCCTGGTTCATTTTCACCACTTAGTAGGACTCTTTTATTTACCAAGGTCTCTCCTCTTTCTGCATCCTTTGAATGTGATGATTGTGCATCCTCATCCACATGAGCAACCCTAGCTTGGCCCTCAGCTCTCCTATCTGTCCTTCCTTGTCATTGAGGGTATTCAAAGGCACGATGACCTTCTTCATTGCAATGGAAATAGGTACCATGGAAGCCTCCTCTTCCTTGTCCACATCCTCTACCTCTTCCTCTTTGATTTCTAAAGTCTTGATCATGGGAGCGGTTGAAACCCTCATTCCTTTGGTTTCTGCTAGTACCCACATCTTCATTTTTCTTTTGGGCTTCATTGTGGCCTCCAGATGATCTACCGCTTCCCCTTCCTCCTTGACCGCGCCCTCTTTGTCTTCCTTCAAACCTTTTTCTCAGCTTCTCTTCAACTCATAGGGCAAACTGGTATGCCTCTTCAATGCTGGTCATTCTTACCAGACTTAATTCCTCCTGGATGCTAGGTCGCAACCCACTAATATAACGAGAAACCTTCTCCTTATTTTCTTCTGCATGCCCTGCTCTAATCAAGAGTCAGTAAAACTCCTCTATATATTCTTGGACTAATCTTCCTGCTTGCTTTAACCCATGCATCTTCTTAAATAGATCAAGCTCGTAGTCTACAGGAATGAACTGCTTCTTCAATTTGTCCACCATGCGATCCCATCTTGTGATCTTCTCCTTTCCTCTTCTAAGTCTTTCTAGTTGAACCTCTTGCCACCAGACTTTGGCATGGCCTTTCAGTTTGGCCTTTGCAAACTTAACCCTATCTGGGTCCCTTATATCCTCATATTCAAAGTATTCTTCCAGTTCATTGATCCAATCGATCAACTCATCTGGTTTCAGATTTCCTGAAAATATACCCACTTCAATTGTAGGTCTTTTCCCAAACTTAGTAATGGCCCTAAAAAGCCTTTCCTCTACAAGATTGATAACTTCCCTATCAACTTCCTCTTCTGGTCCCATTACTTCCTCTTCATTTTCATCCTCACTATTGTCACCTGCGACAATATTTGCTCCTCTACGAAGCTCCTCTTGCAATGCTTGTACCTGCCTCTGGAGGGCTCTAACCTCCTCAGGATCAATAGCTCTAGCCCTTCCACCATGCTCTCTTCATGGAGGCATCTTCTAACTCAAACCTACAACCACACAGTCCTGGTGCAAACTGCCTCACAGTCGGCGCTCTATCTACACACTCAGGAAAACCCGCTCTGATACCACTTGATGGGGACACAACCCAAGAACAAAATGGACACAACAGAAAAGGGAAATTATATTAACTAAGAAAATAAGTTAGTACAAATAGTACAAAGAAAATAAAATTCAGAACATGCCCTAAGGGCTTACAATAGCATAAATCTAGAGAATATTTCTCCTTTTAGCACCTCCTCTCAAACTCCACTCCGAACTGCCTTTTACAATGCCAAAAATCTCCTTAAATAGACCCCGGAGGGTTAAGGACTAGGATTAAATTCTAGAAAGTGCTAGTAGGCATCCACTAATGAAATAGAAGGTTCCAGAAGCTACGTTACAAGTCAGTGCAAATCTAGAAGAATCCAGAAATGGTAACCGAACTTTCGGGAGGCATAACTTTTGAACCGTAGCTCCGATTGACGAACCGTTTACATTTTTGAAAAGCTCTAGAAGCGCTCTATAGCTTATGGAATAGATTTGCTCTTCCCCCATTTTTTGACCCTTTTTGAGGTCATTTAATGCCCCAAACCTGACTTTGAAGCATTCTTAGCAGGTCTCCAAAACTCGAAAAATTGCAATAACTTTCAAACCATGGGGCCTTTTGACCTGATTCTTTTTCTGGAATGCTCTAAATCACAATTACATTCATCTAGAGAATTCACACCTTCTAGGTCACCAAAATGATGGCCAAATTGCATGCTCCTATTTTTTCAAGATTTTCAAACACACTGATAGTGGAACTGTGAGAGTTGGAACCTTTATTTGACCCAAATGGGTATCCAAAAAATGTAAAGACATGAAACAGAAACAAAGTCTAAGTACATTTTTTTTTTGGGTGACACAGGATTGCCCTTATACCTCTGGATGCTCCTGCATCAGTTGGATGAAGTGTGACCACTTGAACTTTTGGGTGAACTATGTTGGCGCTCAAAATTGTAGTCCGAATTTTGAGCACTATCGATCAGTTTGAGGCCTATAAATGCTTTGTGAAGCCTATGTACCTAGCTGTACCATTGACCCCTAAGGTGTTTAATGCTTCTGGTACCTTTCATTCAAAATTCCTAAGCATTTCGTGAAGTTAGATTGAGTTTCTGAGTCATTTGGCAAAGTTCTGTTTTGAGCTAGTATCAATTTTGCATTTTCACCTAAGTGTCAAACAACGACAGGAGGTTGTGTTTGAACTCGAATATCTTTTGCCCAAAATTGTGTCATGACTTACCACTTTGAGATTATCTTGTGTCCATACCCAAGAACCTATGTTTTAGATTTCAAGTCATTTTGAGTTCGTTTGACTAGGTTTTGAATCCCTCAAAGTTGGTCAGTTACTGTTTTCATGCTTTTGCACTTTGCACACATTTCTGGGAAGCCCTGTTTGACGTGCTATAACTTTGACCCAGTTGACTAAAATGTTAAATTTTTTTTTGTGTTGCATGGTAGACGTTAGAGACTTCTTATGTTTAAATTTTTAAATCTTGACGAATCCATTTGCACACTTTTCCGGGTCATTTCCATTCGCAAAAAGTGTTTTATGTCAGTGCTTTTAATCTGCAAAAATCCAAGTAGCATACTTTGAACGTCCGCCATTTGCGCCCAGTTATTCGTCATGAGTCAAAATTGTGGAATCATACTGTCCTCATGGAAAAGTTTTAGTCTCCCTATTTTCAGAACCTCAAGTGTCCGTTTGCCCAATTTTCCAAGCCAAATCCGAACCCAATTTATTGTTTTATGACATTCTTACTTACATGTAATTCTGAGAAGGCAACTTTGATAGTCAATATCTTTTGACTGAGAATTCTTCATGAGACGAGATCTGATGGGATGCAAGAATGTGGAGCCGAGATTCATTGTGCCAATTTTCAGAGCTTGATCAGGTGATTTGGTCAGTTTTTTAAGGCTGGTCAATGGACCTCTTGGCGTGAAATTCACAAAGCGCAGGAAAGGGATAAAATGAGTCTTAGAAGTTGTCTTCAGTGATCAAATTGGTTCTCAAATAGTCTGAGAGGGTCGATGGAGTAGTTTGAGGATTCAGTCACTTAGAATAAATTTTTTTTTAGTCGGACCCGTTTTGGGGCCCGACTAAGTTCATCTGATTGCATAGATATTGACTCGGAACCAAGGGGCCCCTCATTTGGAAAATCCAGTATTTACCCTGTGTAGCTTATTATTATCTAGATGGTGCTACTCATTCCTTAATGAAGACGATTCTACCTCCTTGGTTTAGGCCTCTACTGACAATAATGATCAATGTTTGAATTGCTCTAGCAGCCCATAGAGTTCATTATTTTTATTACTTGGTGAAAAAGGTCAACATTGTGCATATAGAAATATTGATGATCTTGCAATGATTTCTTTCCAATAAGAACCATATTCATGCTTGTCGTCTAAGGGGTGAGGAAGCCCATGAATTCAAAGGCAGAACTCGCATTAAAAAGCTCCCCCCATGCAGTTTGAAAGTTCAAGCAAGCCACGTTTCAACATTACAGCAAAGAAGACTCTCCTCTAGCCAGTAGAAAACCCACGCATTCAAGCTCGCAGTCGGATTTTTCAGAGAAATTTTTTATGCAAATAAGAAAGCAATTGAAGATTGCAGAGGCACTCCAAAGCCGTAGCAGACCAATTAGAGGTTGAAGATGCTCGCATAGAAAGACGCCATCAGGGCAAGAAAAATGTTGCAGGAGACTGATCAAGCAAGACTCAATCCATGCTAGAGGAGTTCTTAAGCCACTGAAAAATGGAACTCCCACGATCGAGAAAAGGAAAGAGCAAGCCATAATAGTAAGAGAATGTCGCTAATGAAATAAAGGAAGCCGCCATTTTTCAAATCAAACAAGAAAGCCCATGAACAGAAAGGGCAAGCCGACATGAGCATTTAAAAAGAAAGACCGTAGCCAAACAAGGAGTCGTCCATGCCATAAAAGGCCAGAGCAGATACCCTTCACAGGGGTTGTTCTAAAGATTTTTTGATGTCGTTCATGGCTTGGAGAAGTCACTACTTCTAGATCCGTAGTCGGATAGATGGGGGGTATTTGAATATGGTGAATTGATTGGAGGAGGCGCTCAAGTTTCTTGCAGAGAGTTACAATGTTAAATCCCACATTTCTTGTGTGGTTAGCTTCTAAAATGTTTAAATAACATAACACTCATAATGATGACTGTCTAATAAGACAGGTTTTTATCGAGCCATGCAACTGCAAGTGGGTCCGACCTGAACATTGGAGGTTAAATTTTGAACATCCACGCAAGTCAAAGCCGATGATGTCACCAAGGGATATGCGTCAAAAAAGCAAAAAATGTGGCTAGTCGTTATGTCGCTAGCCAAAAAATTTGAGAAATTTTGGCTAGCGAAGTAGCGAGGTCGCCAAAAAATCTCCAAAATCTGGCAAGAGTTAGAATGAAAAGTGGGTCCCGCCCAGAGACAACAGCGAATCGGATGGTGACAAGTGGCAGCAACAGAGTGACTGGGTAATGATGTGGCGAGCGAATGTTAGGAGCACACCAGATTGCGCCACATGGCACAATCGATGGTCCTCGTTACCTCGCTAAGGCGACCTTGCTCACCGATTAATATAGCGAAATAGCGAGTGTGACGTGGCATCCATGTAGTGTGCTGATGTGGTAGTGAGCTGAACCAATCAGAAGCTGACACGTGTCAAGGGTGGTCAACATGGTTTGACCCGGATAGAAAGTGGTGGGGAATTTGTGAGCTTCCAAATTTTAATATTTTATTATTTTCCTCTCAAACTCACGACAGGTTCATTTTAATAAAGTTTGAAACTTTATATAGTTTAAACTATATGAAAGTTAAAATTTTTGCAAAATATTGTTCAAACCACAGAGCATAGGCCTGATTTTCAAATGGCCATATCTGAGGAATTTTTTAACCGAATTGGGCACTTCAATATACCGTTGGAACCGGGAGAATCCAAATTTTTCAGATATGGTGTCAGATTGTATACAGGTCTTCACTAGTTCGTGTTGTAAGCAATTTTGTAATTCCCAGGGCCTTCTTAGTGCAATGACCAGATTTCATCATGAAGCATTAAGATCAATTACAAGGCAGATTTGAATACTTTTTGAAGCCTGAATGTGGAGAAAATAAATAAGAAAGGTTATATTGGCTTCTTGAAGTCACTTTGTAACTGGTTTTTCACTTTTCATCATGTTTTCACTTTAGGAGCATAAATCAGTTACAATGGGAATCAGATATCTCAGATTTTTGAAGCCTTTGAGAGGTGTAATCATGAAGATTTGATTTACCAGTTAAGGAGAAGATCAAAAGATTGTTTTAACCTGTTGAGAAGGTTCTCCAAGTGGACACTTGTCAGTTTCAGACCAGATCCGGGAATCAACTTTTCTCCTATATCTTTCTGTCTTTCTTTCATTGTAAGGGTTCCAGTTTTTGCACTGAGAAACCATTCTTCAGCATTTTCTCTTGTATTGAACAACATTTTAAGTTTTATGCAGATAGTTCTTTTCTGTTAGGTGATCTATGAGTTATTTTCTGTACATTTCATGTATTTGATTTCAAGGAAAACAAATAAAGTGCAGCAAAAGTTTGAAGTTCAGTTTGAATCTTGTCTCCTGATTATGGCTCTGTTATTTCTTCTAATTTGTGGTCAAAGAGCATGAATTAGGTTGCATTACATTTTGAAATGTATGTGGTTAAAATGTCTTGCTTATGGAACAAAGAACCATGTAATTGCTTGATATTTGTCACAGGGTTTGCAGATTTCATGATAGGATTTTCTGAGTATGAGATTCATTCTGTAGCAGATGTCTATTCACAAGGTGAAAGATAGATTAGGGATCTTAATGTAGAGATACGTTTGAGGTTTCTAGGAGATGTATGGTTATGATTCATTTAATTTCTCAATAGATAAGGCACTGGTCAGAGATAGGATCATTAAGTTCTGTTGCTCATATTTGGGTCTTGCTGATATCAATCTATTAAATCATTTTCATTTTATTGTTGAAAGGTATTCAAAGTATAACCCAAACTTAGCTTTCTAGTTTCATGAGTCATGTCCTTAGCTATTTCATGCTTGTGATCTCCTGGTTAAGCATAGAAGGATTAGGGGTTTCATCTGCTTTTATAGATCCTGAATATGCTTATTGCACTGGTCACATAGTCAGTTCTAAAGAGGTTCACCTGCCTAGGTTTTGCAGAGCCTGAAGTGCAGAAGGAGTACGACCTTATAGTTGGCCTAGTTCCTGAATGGATGTGTTGATAATGGGAGTTAGCTGCCCCTAGATGCATCTTGTTCTCATTAGGGTAATTGGAAATGGGTAACATTTTCAAATACCAACAGGATGGTGACTCTACTGGGGAAGCTGTGAAGTAATTCATTGTTAAAAGGACAAGAATCTCTAGTGTATAATTTGAAAATTTCAGTCCTACTCTCAGTTGGGTTTTGCCCATCCGAGTCGCCAACAAGATGGCGACTCTGCTGGGGAGTTGCATATAGAAAGAATAAAAATCTCTGCCATGAAATAGATTGGATATAGCAAATATGTAGCAAGATGTGTTCCTTTTCCTTGCTGAAGTTTCATGTCCCCAAGTTAAGCTTTATTCATTATCAGCAGTATGTTGGAACTAGATGAAAATTGTGTTCTATGACTATCATAGGTCTATCTTCAATCAGTCCAGTTTGCAAATACTATTGAGAAAGTTTCAAAGTCAAGAATTTGTTTATAAAGTGTAAATTCTTTTCAAGATAATAATGATTTGCAAGTTTTTCCTACATTGAAAGTCTGGTTCAGATTTGTCAAGTGACAAATTATGTTTTATTTCTCACAAAGTGTGAGTGGCGACTCTCAAATCTCTGTACCATTTTGTTCCTAGTTGATTTCATTGCAAAATTTTGAAGGACTTTCAGTTGTATGGGTAGATCTGAAGCTTTTGGTAGTTTCTTGAAAAGGAGTTTCAAATTCTTGATAAGTTTTTAAGTGCTGGTTGCAATCTGCTGTTATAAATAATTGAAATATAAAAATAGATCACAACAGTGGTTATTTCATTCCTCTTGCAAAGAGGTGGTGACTCTACAAATTTTTATCAGTGGTGTGAAGGAATTCTAGTCTTTCACCTGTGCCAAATCAGCAAATCGAAGTTCAACATCAGCATTTGAGGTATTCTGATTTTCATGTTTTCTTTTCATGAAAGTCAAATGTTAGAATCAGTGCCTCTATTCAGTGATTTTTAGCACTAGTAAGAAGAGGTAGAAATTTTGTTGTAAGATGGAGTCAGATCTTAGATCTGAGATTAGTTTACCAAATTCTGAGAGTTTGAAAATTGTGAGTAATAACATTGCTATGTTGAATAGACTGGTTTACAAAAGGATTGTCAGTCTTATAAGAATTGAAGTAGGCAGTACTCAAGGTCTAAGTGTCGAACAATGTTATTTAAGGCTTAAGTTAGTACTCAGTAAGATGCCTTTTCATTGTAGACCTGAGGAATCTTCCCTACCAAATATTTTCCTTGATGTTCTAGTACCCGATTCAGTATATTGGCCAGCACCTATAAGGTTACAAATAATTTTGCAGACTAAAAAATTCATTGAGGAGATGGAAAGTGGTGATTATAGATTTCATGAAATATCTCCTAATAATAATGAATGTGCTGAAAGCCAAGGTAGCAATGAATATAATGAATCTGTAGAGTAAGATAATCTGTCTTTTGATTATGAAGATGTGGATTCAAATGTTAATGAATCAGATAATAACGATCAGCATGAAAAGGATGGATATAAAAGAGAAGATAAATTAAGTTACAGTACATATGAAGTTGAAGAAAGTTGTAACAACAGTAGATGCAATGATTGCCATGATAAGAAAGAATGTTGTAATAATTCTGATTTTCCAGATTGTTACACTAAGGATCATGTTGTTGTAAGTTCTTCATGTTATCCAGATGATAATCATAGCTAGGAGAAGATTTGTGAGGAAATCTTCTTGAGTTCTGATGAAATCTCTATTTTGTTGGCTCGTGAGTTTGAAAAGCACGTAAGTATCTCTAAGGATCTTCATATTTTCTCTCATAATACTTTTTCATTCAGTCAAATCAATTCCCCAAAGTTTGATGTGGAAAAAGAGGTAGAATCTGAACAATCTTTGTTAGACTTTGGAGGTGTAGGTGATAGTTCCTCAAATGTCTTTGCACATGATGATTTGTTGAATGCTGATTATGTTAATGAAGGGAAGTTTAATGTTATTTCAGATTCTTTCCATGCTGGTTATGCTACAATAAGTTTTGAGTTTTCATATGATGAGGAGGAAAATAGTGAAGGTTGTCAATCAGATTATAGATTTTCTTCATGTGCTAATAAGTCTTGTAAAGATGAGTTCAAGGTGTATTCTGACATTCAGTTTGATGAAGAAAATGATAGTGATCAACATAGTCTAGATCAACACTTTCAGAATGAATTTTCATATATGGTCACTAATCAATGTTTTGAGTGTGAAGAGGTTTCAGAAAGGATAAATCTGATTCAAAGTGTAACATGGTTGCAAGTAGGCAACGATTAGATTTCACATACTCTTCATTTATGGAAGCACAAGGTGAGTTACAATCTGCTCCATGTAACTCGTTGAATGAAATAGAGTTCCAAGCTTTTTTGTTTCCGATTGAAGGAATCCATGACTCAATTAGTAGTGATCAGTTTCACTTTCAGTCTGATGTTAGTTATTATGATCACACTGATTCATATTTTCATAGTGAGCAAGGTGTAGAAAGTTTGTCTGATTTTTATATGCACTATGAAGATGGTATTAGCAGTTTTGTTTTGCCTAACGAAGTAATTGAAACTGTTGATGTGTTGGGTAAGACAAGGAAGAATGATAGTTTCAGTTTTCCTCAGGAGAATGTGAATGAAAATAAGGTATATGACAGAGGTAAAAAGTTCTAAAACTTTTCGGTGGCCTGCAACCATCACTTGTACATAGTTAAGAGTAGTTTCCTGTTTTCAATAAAGCTGTTCGAGAAAGTTTTGCTGTTCACGAGAGTTTTTGAAGTTTTGGAATGGTCTGCTTCAACCAAAGACCTGAATCCTTCCCATGTTCGCAAGGGGCATGCATCCCCAGACAGAGCCACTGTTGGCGCTCAAAATTGTAGTCCGAATTTTGAGCACTATCGATCAATTTGAGGCCTATAAATGCTTTGTGAAGCCTATGTACTTAGCTGTACCATTGACCCCTAAGGTGTTTAATGCTTCTGGTACCTTTCATTCAACATGCCTAAGCATTTCATGAAGTTAGATTGAGTTTTTGAGTCATTTGGCAAAGTTATGTTTTGAGCTAGTATCAATTTTGCATTTTCACCTAAGTGTCAAACAACGACAGGAGGCTGTGTTTGAACTCGAATATCTTTTGTCTAGAATTGTGTCATGACTTACCACTTTGATATTATCTTGTGTCCATACCCAAGAACCTATGTTTCAGATTTCGAGTCATTTCGAGTTTTTTTGACTAGGTTTTGAATCCCTCAAATTTGGTTAGTTACTGTTTTCATGCTTTTGCACTTTGCACACATTTCTGGGAAGCCCTGTTTGACGTGCTATAACTTTGATCCAGTTGACTAAAATGTTAAATTTTTTGTTGTGTTGCATGGTAGATGTCAAAAAATTCTTATGTTTAAATTTTTAAATCTTGACGAATCCATTTGCACACTTTTCCGGGTCATTTCCATTCGCGAAAAGTGTTTTATGTCAGTGCTTTTAATCTGCAAAAATCCAAGTAGCATACTTTGAACATCCACCATTTGCGCCCAGTTATTCGTCATGAGTTAAAATTGTGGAATCATACTGTCCTCATGGCAAATTTTTAGTCTCCCTATTTTCAGAACCTCAAGTGTCCGTTTGCCCAATTTTCCAAGCCAAATCCGAACCCAATTTATTGTTTTATGACATGCTTACTTACAGGTAATTCTGAGAAGGCAACTTTGATAGTCAATATCTTTTGACTGAGAATTCGTCATGAGACGAGATCTGATGGGGTGCAAGAATGTGGAGCTGAGATTCATTGTACTAGTTTTTAGAGCTTGATCAGGTGATTTGGTCAGTTTTTTAAGGCCGATCAATGGACCTCTTGGCGTGAAATTCACAGAGCGCAGGAAAGGGATAAAATGAGTCTTAGAAGTTGTCTTCAGTGATCGAATTGGTTCTCAAATAGTCTGAGAGGGTCAGTGGAGTAGTTTGAGGATTTAGTCACTTAGAATAAAATTTTTTTTAGTCGGACCCGTTTTGGGGCCCGACTAAGTTCATCTAATTGCATAGATATTGACTAGGAACCAGGGAGGCCCTCATTTGGAAAATCTAGTATTCACCCTATGTAGCTTATTATTATCTAGATGGTGCTACTCATTCCTTAATGAAGATGATTCTACCTCCTTGGTTTAGGCCTCTACTGACAATAATGATCAATGTTTGAATTGCTCTAGCAGCCCATAGAGTTCATTATTTTTATTACTTGGTGAAAAAGGTCAACATTGTGCATATAGAAATATTGATGATCCTGCAATGATTTCTTTCCAATAAGAACTATATTCATGCTTGCCATCTAAGGGGCGAGGAAGCCCATGAATTCAAAGGCAGAACCCGCATTAAAAAGCTCCCCCCATGCAGTTTGAAAGTTCAAGCAAGCCATGTTTCAACATTACAGCAAAGAAGACTCTCCTCCAGCCAGTAGAAAACCCATGCATTCAAGCTCGCAGCCAGATTTTTCAGAGAAAGTTTTTATGCAAATAAGAAAGAAATTGAAGATTGCAGAGGCACTCCAAAGCCGCAGTAGACCAATCAGAGGTTGAAGATGCTCACGTAGAAAGATGCCATCAGGGCAAGAAAAATGTTGTAGGAGACTGCTCAAGCAAGACTCAATCCATGCCAGAGGAGTTCTTAAGCCACTAAAAAATGGAACTCCCACGCTCGAGAAAAGGAAAGAGCAAGCCATAATAGCAAGAGAATGTCGCTAATGAAATAAAGGAAGCCACCATATTTCAAATCAAACAAGAAAGCTCGTGAACAGAAAGGGCAGGCCGGCATGAGCATTTAAAAAGAAAGACCGCAGCCAAACAAGGAGTCATCCTCGCCATAAAAGGCCAGAGCAGATACCCTTCATAGGGGTTGTTCTGAAGATTTTTTGATGTCGTTCATGGCTTGGAGAAGTCATTACTTCCAGATCCGCGGTCGGATAGATGGGGGGTATTTGAACATGGTGAATTGATTGGAGGAGGTGCTCAAGTTTCTCACAGAGAGTTACAATGTTAAATCCCACATTTCTTGTGTGGTTAGCTTCTAAAGTGTTTAAATAACATAACACTCATAATGATGACTGTCTAATAAGATAGGTTTTTATGGAGCCACGCAACTGCAGGTGTGTCTGACCTGAACATTGGAGGTTAAATTTTGAACATCCACGCAAGTTAAAGCCGATGATGTCAGCAAGGGATATGCGTCGAAAAAGCAAAAAATCTGGCTAGTCGCTATGTCGCTAGACAAAAAATCTGAGAAATTTTGGCTAGCAAAGTAGCGAGGTCGTCGAAAAATCTCTGAAATTCAGCAAGAGTTAGAATGCAAAGTGGGTCCCGCCCGGAGACAACAACGAATCGGATGGTGACAAGTGGCAGCAATAGAGTGACTGGGTAATGATGTGGCCAGCGAATGTTAGGAGCACACCAGATTGTGCCACGTAGCACAACCGACGGTCCTCATTACCTCACTAAGGCGAACTTGCTCACCGATTAATATAGCAAAATAGCGAGTGTGACGTGGCATCCATGTAGCGTGCTGATGTGGCAGTGAGCTGAACCAATCAGAAGCTGACACGTATCAAGGGTGGTCAACATGGTTTGACCCGGATAGAAAGTGGTGGGGAATTTGTGAGCTTCCAAATTTTGATATTTTATTATTTTCCTCTCAAACTCATGACAGGTTCATTTTAATAAAGTTTGAAACTTTATATAGTTTAAACTATATGGAAGTTAAAATTTTTGCAAAATATTGTTCAAACCATAGAGCATAGGCCTGATTTTCAAATGGCCATATCCGAGGAATTTTTTAACCGAATTGGGAACTTCAATATACCGTTGGAACTAGGAGAATTCAAATTGTTCAAATATGGTGTCAGATTGTGCACAGGTCTTCACTAGTTCGTGTTGTAAGAAATTTTGTAATTCCCAGGGCCTTCTTAGTGCAATGACCAAATTTCATCATGAAGCATTAAGATCAGTTACAGGGCAGATTTGAATACTTTTTGAAGCCTGAATGTGGAGAAAATAAATAAGAAAGGTTATATTGTCTTCTTGAAGTCACTTTGTAACTAGTTTTTCACTTTTCATCATGTTTTCACTTTAGGAGCATAAATCAGTTACAATGGGAATCAGATATCTCAGATTTTTGAAGCCTTTGAGAGGTGTAATCATGAAGATTTGATTTACTAGTTAGGGAGAAGATCAGAAGATTGTTTTAACTTGTTGAGAAGGTTTTCCAAGTGGACACTTGTCAGTTTCAGACCATATTCAAGAATCAACTTTTCTCCTATATCTTTCTGTCTTTCTTTCATTGTAAGGGTTCCAATTTTTGCACTGAGAAACCATTCTTCAGCATTTTCTCTTGTATTGAATAGCATTTTAAGTTTTATGCAGATAGTTCTTTTCTGTTAGGTGATCTATGAGTTATTTTCTATACATTTCATGTATTTGATTTCAAGGAAAACAAATAAAGTGCAGAAAAAGTTTGAAGTTTAGTTTGAATCTTGTCTCCTGATTATGGCTCTGTTATTTCTTCTAATTTTTTATCAAAGAGCATGAATTAGGTTGCATTACATTTTGAAATGTATGTGGTTAAAATGTCTTTCTTATGGAACAAAGAACCATGTAATTGCTTGATATTTGTCACAGGGTTTGCAGATTTCATGATAGGATTTTCTGAGTATGAGATTCATTCTGTAGCAGATATCTATTCACAAGGTGAAAGATAGATCAGGGATCTTAATGTAGAGATACGTTTGAGGTTTCCAGGAGATGTATGGTTATGATTCATTTAATTGCCCAATAGATAAGTCACTGGTCAGAGATAGGATCATTAAGTTCTGTTGCTCATACTTGGGTCTTGTTGATATCAATCTATTAAATCATTTTCATTTTATTGTTGAAAGGTATTCAAAGTATAACCCACACTTAGCTTTCCAATTTCATGAGTCATGTCCTTAGCTATTTCATGCTTGTGATCTTCTAGTTAAGCATAGAAGGATTAGGGGTTTCATCTACTTTTATAGATCCTAAATATGCTTATTTCACTGGTCACATAGTCAGTTCTAAAGAGGTTCACCCGCCTAGGTTTTGCAGAGCCTGAAGTGCAGAAGGAGTACGGCCTTATAGTTGGCCTGGTGCCTGAATGGATGTGTTGATAATGGGAGTTAGCTTCCCCTAGATGCATCTTGTTCTCATCAGGGTAATTGGAAATGGGTAACATTTTCAAACACAAACAAACTGATCCCTCCACCGAATGTGTTGCTTCCATCTTTTCTTTTCCATGTTTTAGTCATTTCTCCTGTGATATGCTGAACATCAACTTTTATTTTTTCTTTGTTGAACTCTGAGTTAGGTGCCTTTGACCTTGTTGGGCAATTCTTGTTGATGTGACTAGTCTTCAAACAACTAAAGTATGTAGTTTGGCTCAACCATTTAATGTAGCTTCCACTAAAATGTGTTCTTATGTAGTTCTCTAGAATATATCCATACTCTTGACAATAGTGATAGCTTTTCCTAGTGTTGTAGTCCAAAATGTAGTGATGTTCATGAATTTTGGTCTTTGTTGGTTGGTTTGGTGTCCACATAGGCTTTGATCTACACTCAAAAGCTCTATGTCCATACTTCTTGCAATTGTAGCAGTGACTTTCAAATCTTGGTGTCTTGATAGTCCTGCAGTCATGTGTCTAATGACCTTGCTTATTTCACTAGTGATAGTGACCCATATTCTTAGGTTTGTCATGCGTATTAACATTCTTGCTATTGAATACATTAGATGTATGTCTCTTTTTACCATAAAAATGACAAGTAGGTTTAGTATTCTTACCTTTGTCACTTCTTTCTTCTGCAGTCTTTGATGACTCTCCATTTTTAGTACTTGTGTATCCTAGTCCTATAGTGTCATGTTGGATATTGGTGATTTTAGTAGCTATTCAAAATACTTGATGGCTTCATTAGGTTTATTGAAGATTTTTACAATTTCCTTCTCTTCTCAAGTCATTTTTCAGTTGTTCATTTTGCATCTTCAATGTGGAGATCTCAATGTCCTTGACATTCAGCTCATGATGTGCATTCATCATTTGGCTTAGGATGTCTAGCTACATGTTGGAAATTCTTGCAAGCTCAATTGATTTTTCCTCTAATCTATTGGCAAGATTTCTCTTGTCATCTTCTATCATAGCTTTATCTTCAATAGCTTTCTTCTTTTGTTCAATCACTTCACAAATCATCATGGCTTGTGATTCTTTCTCAATCTTGAGAGTTCTAATCTCTTCTACTTGAACTCTATTCTTCTCCATTAGGTCTATAGTTACTACATCAAACTCCTTAGAATCTCCATTGGCAAACACTTTTGAGCTATCAATCTTCTTGTACTATGTATCCTTCTCACCTATGAAAAACTCTCTTCTTCTCTTTAAGGATTTCCTCAATTCTTGTTAGATTGTGGTGACTGATCAGGAAAGTACTGTACATACTTCATAAATAGTGGGGTTCGGGGCATCGCCCCGAAAAAAAAAAAAAATTTGGAAGTAGCCAACATGGTAGCTGACATGATAGTCGACATATTATGGCCGACATATGGCCGACATGTTATAACCCTAAAGCGGTTTAATACTTGTATAAAAAGGGCTTAGGGTTGGGTATTTTTCATATGTGGTGATATGAAATTGGTTCTTGCAGCGGTATTGAGCTATAAGGGATTACGGATTGTAATCAGGTTGTAATCACTGGATTGTAATAAGATTGGACTTGTTGTTTGGTGGACGTAGCCCAGGGATTGGGTGAACCACGTTAAATCTTGGTGCCTTGTGCTCATTTCTGTGTGTTCTATTATTTTTTTTATTGGTTATATTTGCATGTAGTTTTTATTTCTGTCCGTGGTTTATCCTAACAATTCTTCCCTTGCTTCTTCCAGACAATATAGAATGAGATGTATCTCAATCTCTTGGTTCTCTATGATCTTCTCAAGTTTGTAGACTTACATTTCTAGATCTTTTTCTCTGACCTATAAGGCTTCTCCTTGTGAGAACTTAGCTCTGATACCAATTGTTGGAATTGACAAGTGGAAAGATTTACTTCTGAGGGGGAGGTGAATTAGAAGTAATAAACTTTACCCTCTAACACTTTTTAACTGAAATCAATCACATGCATGTAACATATCTAATTCACCTAAAAATGAAGGCATGCATGAAAATAGATAATACAAGATTTGATCACCCAGAAACCCTACAAAATGAGAAGGTAAAACTGGGGTGGGGATGACACCCACAACTTATCACTGCAGCAATATGTAATTGGTTAAGGTTACAAAGTTTAAGCATTAACAATGGTCTACCCTATGAAAGGTCTGCCTTGTTAAAGGCTTTAACACCCTTTTAAAAGTGACCTATCTAAAGGATTTACAATATGGTTGTTAAACCAACCTATCTTCGTAGGATTTTCATTCTCCTAATACAATGGATAGAAAGTATTGTAGAATGTATTAACCTGATGACTTACAATCTTCAATTGTTGATTTTAGATCCTTGTGTTGTCCAATCTGATTTGATGTGACTATACTCAATGTGCTAATACTCTATTCTTATAACTTGATTCTGGAATGGTGTCCTTCTTCTAAGTCTTTATACCCCTTTAAACTTTGCTAGCATTCTCTCCTTGCATTCATGTACCATCTAGACTCTCTCTCACTCACTAATTATGGGGTTTTGACCTCCTTAAAAAGGTTTTGAGACTTAAGGTTAGGTATGAATCTACGATTCAGATTCATCTATCTTTCTTGCTCAATTATTTCCATTTTTCTGATTGGTTGCATGTTGATTTCATAAGGAATAAAAAAGATTCAATCTTATCTTTTAGATCCTTCAAGATTCATCTTGAGTCAGCTCAAAAATGGTTTATAGCTAAGTTTTTGAGGACACAAACTCTTATGTTGATTCTATGTTACTCAACACTTACTAATTGTTTATGCTCAACACATATAGGAATTCTTTCTTACTTAGCTACTATACTTTACTTGGCACATATACTAACTCAGGATCAATTGTCACTCAACACTTGACACTTACTTAGCACTATCTATCTACTCGGCATCTATTGTAACTCAACACATGTTGAATTTTTGGCTCGGCACATACTATAGCTTGGCACCTGTATCAAAACCAGTCTAAGACCAATAAGTTCACACAACTAAAGTTGGAATCAACAACTATTCATCAAAGAAAAAACTTTTATCAACCCCTCAGAGTAATAGAGTAGTGCCTATTGAGGGGGTTGGATCATCGCAATAATGGAAATGCAAATCATCCCTGCGATTGGTAGGTGGGCATGAAACAATCTAGCCATTAGCAACATCTTTAGGAGCCTAGTCTTTATCTTTATCATCTATCCATGGGGGTGAAATAGCCAACTTCAGGTGAAAAGGCCATTTGCCAAAAGCAACAAGAGGAGTACTAGAAGGTCGAGCAATAGGACTTGAGGACCAACCTTAACCATAGTGATGCAAAGAAGTTGAGTGGCATCTCCAACCACCATTGCCACCACTAGGAGAGTGGTGGCGCAGAGCTTGCGAGTGTGGCATATGAGAGCAACAAGCAGAAGAGTTTCTCCTAGGGTGGAGTATGATTAGTCAAGGTGTGAGGAACAATTCTGGCAACTGTACATGGTGCATTACCCCAATGATTGAGTAGCTCTTGAAGGTGCACCACCTCCAAAGTCACCTTATTGGCTTGGACTTGAATCTTCATCATTACATTGTTATAAATACATGTTTTGGTGTACCTTATTAAAATTATTAATAATAACAATTATCAATTATTACCAAAATAATTTTATATTTATTAAACTTTGGATAAACTTTCTCAAAATAGAAACCTACTGAAAATGGAAACTCTCCAAAAATAAAACCTGATAAAAATAGAAACTTTCCAAAAAAAAAAATTTGTTAAAAATGGGAACTTTCCAAAAATGGAAACTTACCAAAAATGAAAACTTTCTAAAAATGGAAACTTGTTAAAAAAGAAACTTTCCAAAAATGGAAACTTGCTAAAATGCAAACTTTTCAAAAATGGAAACTTGGTAAAAATGGAAACTTTATCAAAATGAAAATTTGCTAAAAATGCAAACTTTCCAAAATTGAAACCTAATAAAAATGAAAAATTTCCAAAAATATAAACCTGCTAAAAATGAGAACTTTCCAAAAATGGAAAATTGCTAAAAATTGAAACTTTTTCAAAATGGAAACCTACTTAAATTTACAAAATGTGGGTTTCTAATTCTTAATTCATATGCAGATGGTTTCGAAACAAGGAATAATGAAATGTGCAACAAGGTTTTCAACCCAATTGAAATTCTAAAATCAAATTAATACAAAGACACAGAGAAAATAGAAATTTCAAAGGATGAATCTACTACACAAAACCTACAAGATCCTACCTAGATCTAAATCTAAACAACGAATGCATAGAGCTCGCAAGTGAATTGTTTTTCTTTCAAAAACCCTCTTCTCAAAAATCAGCTCCTCCAAACCTCAGTATGCAAAAATAAGCTCTGAGAGTTTTCCCCAAATTAGGGTTTTGATTGTGCAAATATAGGAAACCCCTTTTCCTTAATTACTTTATTATATTTTAATTTCCAAGCACCAACATTTGCAATTTAATTAAAATAATCTTTTTTAATCAATTCCTTTTCTCTCTTATCAAATTATGAAATGTTTTAAATCAAATATTTATTAATTTAACTAATGATATTATTTAGAGTTTATTATTAAAATGAAAGTCTTAATAATTTTTATTATATCCAATAAATATAATTATGCCAAAATTTGAACTTTAATTAATTCTGTAGATTTAATTCTTTTATTTAATTACTTTCTTAATTAATTATATATAATTAAATATTGAATTTTCTTTGTAAAATTTTCATTATATTAAGTCATTAAATTATCTTTTAATTTGATTTAATTATAACTAAAAATCACAACAAACCCATAAGCCTAAATATGAAAACTCAACTAAAGACAAAGAACATAATCAAACTCTAAGGTCAAAATCATGAATTTAAGTCACTTGATGAATTCGGACAGGTAAACAACTCAAATACTTGTCCTACTTTCTAGTACAATTGGCTTTGGTTAGGGTTTGGACTCAAGAATTATCTCCCCACTTTTACAATTGAGATACTTCGATAGGGCACACTCATCTTAGAAATTGCAATCTCCATAAAATTTGAGCATGTACATACACATATAATCTAAACTAAATAGACAATGGAAGGAAGTGGTGCATCATGTAGACCCCAACTAGCAAGTGACTATGACTCTCTCAACCACATCAAAAATTTCAATCATATAGTAAAATATACATGTACACCATACACAGGCAAGTATGGGATAAGTAACCATAGAACTGCATATAAATCACACATCTAACTATCATCATCTGATAAATCAAATCACTATATGAGCATACATGTATCATCATATATATAATCATGAGCACATGAAATAAATAAGTAACTCATCACATAAATCAAATTATTATGAAATAGCATTCAATCAAATCTGATAATCATAAAACATAACTATCAAATAGGCCTAAAAGATTTCAGCAATATGGCATGAAAAGTCAACTAGGGGTAAGCATTACACTTTGTGTAATTATTAAAAAACTCCTAAGAAGTTTGAGGCTTCTAATAAGGCCTTGTTCTCTAACAAGGACTGAGACACTATACATATATAATAGAATATATTAACAAGATACTTTTGATTAATGGATCATTGTGTTGGTATCATCTGATAGCCCTTACTTTCACTATGTCAAAACCTTGGAAATTTATTGTGAAAAAAAATTGATGTGCATTATTTTGTTAGGTTTCATTTTTTATTTTTTATTAGTTTTCTAGAAAATAACCCTAACTTGGTCTTTTTTGCCCTAGCCCAATTTGAAATTCCTGCCCTAGTAGAATAGTTTGATATCCTAATAATTGAGTTTTTACCCTATCATAGAAGAATTTCCTTAAATCCTTTATTAATTTTAAATTTTTCCCTAGATCTTGTGTTCTAGGTAGGAGGTTACATATGATTTTCATATTTTCCATCAAATGATATGATTTTATGATCAAGTTTCAAGTGTCTAGACATGAGCTTAAGCTTTCCCTCTCTCGATGTTACAAAATCTAGGCTAGTGGAAGATTGTAAGGGTAAAATTTTGAGTCTCTTGATGTTACAATATGTCATGGTCATAGTACCACAATTCTTTTCTATAAAGGTTCTAATTCTAAAATTATCCTCTTGTCGTATCATCTTAAGTGTCTCATGGGAAGTTTTGAAGTTAAGTTATACAATTTTATGACATGTTGCTAATCATGTGATTGTAAAGGAATAAGTGAAGATTCTTGACTATGTGATCAGGTGTAGATCATTAGATTGTGAAGGACATAAAGTGTTGAGGATATTTAGGGTTATGATCTTATGATAAAGGGAAGATTGTGTAAGCATAAAGGCTTTCCAAGGAGACCTCCAAAGTTTTAAAAAAATTGGTGATCATAAGATCATAAAGTAGGAAATGTTAAATCATCTAGTGATACAAATTGGGGTAAGGTACAAGAGCATAAGATTTTGAGATACATGGCAATTGATATCTTTTGATGTTACGAATAGGTGTAGATCATGTTGGTGTTTGAAAATGCTGGAGGGTTTTCAATTATCCCAATGAGAATATAACACATCTAGGGGCAGCTCCCATTTTCAACATGCCATTTCAAAAACTGGGCCAACTATAAGGCATGACCCTTCTTCTACTTCAAGCTCTCCTAAACCTAGGCAGGTAGACCTCAGATTAAATTGATACTGTACCAGTGCAAAAACATATCCCTGAATCTATTAAGCATATGAGAACCCTTATATCTCCTAATAACTCATGAAATAACATCAATCTACAATAGCTAAATGCAGATCTATGAATCTCAGAAGTTGAGTGAGGGTTAAACATTTAGGTCCTTCAACATGAAAGGGTAAAACATGTTTGATTAATAATGTTGAATTCAAAAAACCCGCAGATATGTAGCAGTAAGACTTTAATGATCCTGTAACTGAGCAATGCCTAATCCATTGGGCAAATCTATGAATCAAGTGTGTACATATGGGTATTTGATACTTATTTATATATTTAGATATACAATATATCTATTTACCTTGTAAATAGACATCTATGCTCAATCTGAACCTCATTCTTACATGATATCCCCATCAGTAAACTTGCAACCTTGTTAATTCCTTGAAGCATTTACATAACTTCTTGAGTCATAAGCAACAATGAAATAACATACAGCCTTAAGGGACTACAACTACCACCTAAGCTCTTTGTTCAAAGATCATGAAACATTGAAAATCATTGATAAAGGGAGACAAGAATTAGAATGAAACTAATGAATCTTCTATTCTTTGTATTAATTTCCTTGAAACAATACATTCATATGCATGAAATCAAAACATGAAAAACACCTAACACATCAGAACTTGATGTATTATCTTTCCTACTACTATTCACACAAAAGAAATTGCTCAAAAAGTATGTGGTATCAGAGTATGGGAACACATCAAAACTGGATCCAAAACCTAGTATTTCAATAGTGATTGGTTTTTCTCCAAAGACTGGAACCTCTACAATGAGAAAGAAAGGGATTGATATAGAGGAAAGAATTCCCAGATTGAATCTCCAACTAATAGGTGTCCCTTCAGAAATCCTTCCCAAGAAGATGAGAAACCTCTTTCTATCCTCTCTCCTTAACTGAATATTTGATTTGGTTTCATCATTTCTATAACTGATTTGCAAATATCCTTTTCTGAATGATGAAAACTTGTCAAGTCATCAAAATATTTGAAAACCCACTGAAATGCTTGGAAATTTTTGAGTTTTATTGAGTGAATGTGAGCAAAGTGAACTCCAACTACATTCTTACCAATTTTTACTGATCCTCTAACTGAATTTTTAGTTTTTACCCATTTCACTGAGAAAGCCCCAAATTTCATGTTTTTGGCTATAACTCAAACCAGGAATTACCTGTACAAAAACTGACTTCAGAAATGGAAATTTTGGATTCTCCCAATTCTGATGGTATATTGGAATGTCTATTTTGAATTAAAAATGCTCTAGATATGGCCTTTTGAAGTTTTGAGTCTGACTCCATGGCTCTCACACATTTTACAAAAATTTAAACTTTTAAAAAGTTTGAACTATATTAAAGATTAAATTTTATTTAAAATTTCTACTCCTGCACGTGAAAGTCCAAGAAGAATAAAATAAATTTTTATTTGAGATGTTTGAATTTATCCTACCTTTTCCATCTGGGTCAAACCTAGTTTAATTCACCTCGCCACATGTCATCTTCTTATTGGATGCATTGTTGCTCCATCATTGCCCTGTCACTACCTACCTTATGTCTCCAAATGTGAAGAATATGTGAAATTTGATTGTTGCCTACTTGCAACCATGTGACTCATCGAATTAGATTTATCTTTTGCTGAAACCTCTTCACATTCTTCAAACAATTGATTAGTTACCAAACATGAAACTCATTCTGAAAGTGTTGATCTAAACTATGCTTATCACAATCATTTTCTTGATCTAACTGAATGTCAGAATAAACCTTGAACTTATCTTTACAAGACCTATTAGCATATAAAGAAAATCTATAATCAGACTGACAACTTTCACTGTTTTCCTCTTCATCACATAAAACATAAAAACAATATTCAACATAAAAGGAATCATAAACAGCATTAAACTTCCCTTTATTAACATTCCCCACATCCAAAAAATCATCATGTGCAAAAACATTTGAGGTACTATCATCTACACCTCCAAAATCTAATAAGGATTGTTCAAATCCCACATCTCTTTCTACATCAAATTTTGGGGAAGCAACTTGACTGAATGAAGAAACATTATGACGAAAAATATGAAGATCCTTAGAAACACTTACTTTCTTTTCAAAATCACGAGCCAACAAATCAGAGATTTTATTAGAGTTCAAGAAGATTGCCTCACAAATCTTCTCCCGACTATGATTATCATCCGAATGGCATGAGGAATTTACAAAAGCAAGATCATTAGTATAACAATCTGAAAAATCAGAATTGTTACAACATTCACTCTCATTATGGAAATCACTACCTTTAACTCTATTACATAATTCCTTAACTTCATATTTACTGTAAGCAAGTTTATTTTCACTTTCATATTTGTCTTCCTTATGTTGATTGCAATTACCCAATTCACTTGCATTTGAATCCTTCTCTTCACATTTGGAAGACAGATTATCTTTCTCTACAGACTCATTGTATTCATTACTACCTTGAATTTCAACACACTCATTATCATCAGAAGACATAACATGAAATCTATAATCATCATCTTCCATCTCCTCAATGAATCTTTCAATTTGTAAAAACCTTTGTAATTGTATAGGTATTGGCCAATTGATTGAATCAGGTACTAGAACATCAAGGAAAACACTAGGTAGGGAAGATTCCTTGGGTCTACAATGAAAAGGCATCTTACTAATTATTTATTTAACCCTTATATAACATTGTTTGATATTTAAACCTTGAGTACTTCCTACCTCAATTCTTATAAGATTGACAATCCTTTTGTAGACCAGTCTATTCAACATAGCAATGTTATTATGCATAGTTTCTAAACTCTCAGAATTTGGAAAACTAATCTCAGATCTGAGATCTAACTCCATCATATAGTAAAACTTCTACCTCTTCTTTTTAGTGCTGAAAATCACTTAATAGAGGCAACCACTTTTAACAACTTTTGACATCCATTAAAAGAAAATATGAAAACCAAAATACCTCAAGCACTAATGCTAAACCTCGATCTGCTAATTTGGCATAGGTGCAAGACTAGAATTCCTTCACATAGATGATAGTACTTCAAATGTCTTTGCACATGAAGATTTTTTGGATGTGGGGAATGTTAATGAAGGGAAGTTTAATGCTATTTTTGATTCCTTTTATGCTGAATATTGTTTTGATGTTTCATGTGATGAAGAAGAAAATAGTGAAAGTTGTCAGTCCGATTATAGATTTTCTTTATATGCTGATAGGTCTTGTAAAGATAAGTTCAAGGTTTATTCTCGCATTTAGTTAGATGAAGAAAATGATTGTGATTAGCATAGTTTAGATCAACACTTTCAGAATAAGTTTTCATGTTTGGTAACTAATCAGTTGTTTGAAGAATGTGAAGAGGTTTCAGCAAAAGATAAATCTAATTTGATGAGTAACATGGTTGTAAGTAGACAACAATCAAATTTCACATATTCTTCACATCTGGAGACACATGGTGAGTTGCAAGTCTTTGGTACATACAACTCGGTCAATGATGTAGATTATGAAGTTTTTGTGTTTCTGATCAGCATGCATGAATCATCATTAGATTTTAATTTTCAGTTCAATTTGCATAGTCATGAGCATGCTGATGCTTTTTCTCATAGTGAGCATGAAGATGAAACAATCTTTGAATTTTATAGGCACTATGAGAATGATGATAATTTCATTTTACCAAGTGATGTGATTCAAGATGCTAATCTAATTGGTAAAATTGAGAAAGATAATTCCATCTTACCTCAAAGAGATGGTGTTCAAAATTAGGGTTATGATAGAGGTAAGGAGTTCTAAAACTTTTGGGTGGCTCAGGGCCATCGTTTGTATATAATCTTAGTGGTAGTTTTCCTGCTTTCAATAAAGTTGTTCGAGAGAATTTTTTGAAGTCAAGTGGATGGTCAGCTTCTCCTAGAGATCTAAAATCTTGCCATGCCCACAAGGGGCATGCATCCCCAGAAAAGCCACTATTGGCACTCAAAATTGTGGCCAGAATTTTGAGCATTGTTGAGAAAATCAAGCCTATAAACCCTTTTTAATGCCTATGTACTTGGTTGTACTTTTGAGTCCCTAAGGTGTTTAATGTTTCTAACACCCTACATTCAGCCTATTTAAGTGTTCCATGATGATAAACTATCATTCTGAGTCA
The DNA here is from genome assembly GCA_028749045.1 of Cupressus sempervirens. Classification (NCBI taxonomy): domain Eukaryota; kingdom Viridiplantae; phylum Streptophyta; class Pinopsida; order Cupressales; family Cupressaceae; genus Cupressus; species Cupressus sempervirens. Next base: position 798,803,159 of record CM053792.1, on the reverse strand, counting down.
TTTGGCAAAGTCCTATTTTGAGCAAATGTCGCCAAAGTGTCAAATAGCGATAGGAGGCCTTGTTTGCATCTGAATATCTTGCACCCAAAAATATGTCATGACTTTCCACTTTGGGAGTACCTAAAATCCATATCTAAGAACCTATGTTTCAGATTTTGAGTCATTTTGAGTCCGTTTGACTAGGTTTTGAATCCCTCAAAGTTGGTCAATTATTGTTTTCATGCTTTTGCAATTGATTCTGAATTCTAGGAGGCCTTGTTTGACATGCTATAACTTTGATCCAGTTGACCCAAATGTTGAAATTCCTATTGCTTTGTATTGTAGATGTCAAAGAGTTTTTATGTTTCAAGTTTCAACTTTTGACGAATCTGTTTGATATGTTTTCAAAGGCAATTCCAAATGGAATTTCTATCTTTTTATTGGTGTCAGCAAATGTAGATTGTTTGGTACCCCTATTCATGATATCATAACTCCTGATCCATAATAGTTGAGATCAAATGGATTTTAGTACTATGTTTTCCTTTGAAAATACTTTTATTTAAGTGTGTCAGTTTTCAAACCTTCACAAATCTGTCTACACACTTTTCCAGGTCAATTCCATTTGCAAAAAAGTGTTTTCTGTCAGTGGTTTCAATCTACAAAATCCAAGTAGCTCACTTTGACTGATCATCATCTACATCTTGTTATTCATCATGAGCCCAAATCCTAGATCCATAATGTCCTCATGACAGAGAACCAATGCCCCAATTTTCATTTCCCCATGTGCTCATTTGTCTAGTTTTCAAGACCAAATCTGAACCTAGTTTATTGCTTTCTGACATGTTTATCTGCAGGTGATTCTAAGAAGGCAACTTCAATAGTGAATATCTTTTGACCCCAAATTTATCATGAGACAAGATTTTAAGGGGTAAAAGTTTGCAGAGCAAAGAATCAATATGCCAATTTTTAGAGCTCTGTCAGGTGTTTTTAAGGATTAGTTAATGATCAAAGTTGGTTCTAATCAGTTTGAGAGGATCAATGGATCAGTTTATAATGTCAGTTGTTCAAAAACAAACAAAAATTTAGTTGGGCCCACTTTGGGGCCCGATTGATTACACCAGATCGATCATAGATTGAATGTGTTCAAATTACAAATCATTCATATCCAAGATCCTCATGTTTTCATTCATAGGCTAATGTTCGAAGTGATTAAATGGTCATGTGAAGTGTTATTCATTAAAGCAACTGATTGCATGTATGCTCTTGGGAGTGTGTTGTAATGTTGAGTTATCAGGCACATTTAAATTCTAAGGATAATATGAAAAAGCCTTAGCCAGAATAAAGAAGTCCATCACTCAAACTTGTTAATAATTGTGAAGCAAAATCAGCAGTAGCATTTTACTCATGGTAGTAGGATGTCAATTTTGACTCCCTAGAAATTCAACTACTTGTTTAGAATGGTTAGTTGGGGTGATGGTTTGATTATATTGTTCAAGTTCAAATAAATTATGGGAGAAAAGAATATCACAAGAAGGAAGCCTACAGTAAGAGAAAGCCATAGTCATAGGTAGAGCAACCCACATCTTGAGCATAGTTCCTTGATTGATTTGAGGGGTAGAGCCAGTGTAGCTCATACATTGAATGGAGATGCCCTTATGGTGCAATCTACAATGTGAGAGGATACATCTACATGAGGAGGAAAAGAGTAAAATTTCATGCCAGAGGATGGATCTCCACTATGCAAGAATGGGGCATCCTGTGGTAGGGAGCCATTTGGAGGCAAGGGTCTCCACATAATGTGGTAACAGCAAAAAAAAAAACCACACCATCTAAGTACACATGCCCACTCATGTCAATGAAGCCTTAGGGAGGACACCATGGGGAGTTTGACATCCATAAATAGCAAAGAAAATGTGTAGACCCCCATGCATCTAGTACGAAAGAAGCTACAACATCTCACGCTAAAGAAAAACATAGAAAGAAGTCATTGTTTAAATAAAAAGATAGGGTAGTCTCCATACATGTAAAGAGGAAGCATATAAAATGCAGAGGCCACACATTTTCAGTAAAAAAGCCCATGCAAATGTAAAGTTGTCAGGGCAATTCATGCCAGCGAGAGGGCAGATTCCCATGCCCACATTTTCAAAAGATCAAAGGCAGAAAACATAACACTCTATTACAAAAATGTTAAAGATCTCTCACACATTGAAAAGAATCAGCTCACAGCTAAGAAAAGCCAAAGCCCTATGAAAAATAAAGGGGTAGCATTGAAATGTAAAGCAAAACCTAGTGGGAATAGAGGAAACCACTGTTAGAAATGCACAGAGAATAGAAAGGAAATTGTGAAGTTGCTTATATCCCACATTTGCCAAGGGTTGGTGTTTTAAAAGTTTAAATAGAATAACACACAACCTGATTGTTGTCTTAAAGACAAAGCACCTTTTATGAAGGTCATCATGTGATGTGTGGGATCTAACATGGATGATGTGGATAGATGTAGTCATCCAAGATGAATTTTTGAATGGGCACACAATCCAAGCATGATGATGTCAACAGGAATGGTAACCAAAAAATCCAAAAATTTGGCTAGTGGCTATGTCACTAGCTAAAAAATCTAAGAAATTCTAGCTAGCGAGGTAGTGACTTTTCATAAAACTCCAAAATTCAGTCAGGCTTAAATAGAGCATGTGGGTCCTGCTGCAGGATACAAAGAAACAAATCAGATTTCACCAAGTGGCGGTGAGCAGGAGGTGATGTGGTGAGATCTAGACAGATGAAGGAGATCATTCCATGTGGCACATCCGGTGGTCCTCACTATCTTGCCAAGGAGAAGTTGCTCATGTGATAACATGGTGACATAGCGAGGGTCACTGAGGTGATGACACATGGTAGTAGGTCCCGATGGTGATGATGAGATAGGTAGTGATAGGGTGATGACAGAGCAACAAGGCATCCAATTAGAAGATGACACATGGCAAGGTCGATCAAATAAGGTTTGACCCAGATGGAAAAGGCAGGATAAATTCAAAGGTCTCAAATAGAAACTTATTTTATTCTTCTTGGACTTTCACTTGCAAGAGCAAAAATTTTAAATAAAATTTGATCTTTAATATAGTTCAAACTTTATAAAAGTTTAAATTTTTGTAAAATGTGTGAGAGCCATGGAGTCAGACACAAAACTTCAAAAGGCCATATCTAGAGCATTTTTAATCCAAAATAGATGTTCTAATATACCATCGGAACTGGGAGAATCCAAATTTTCCATTTCTAAAGTCAATTTTTGCACAGGTGCTTCCTAGTTTGAGTTATAGCCAAAAACATGAAATTTGGGGCTTTCTCAATAGAATGGGTAAAAATTGAAAATCTAGTTAGAGGATCAGTAAAAATTGGTAAGAATGTAGTTGGAGTTCACTTTGCTCACATTCACTCAATAAAACTCAAATTTTGCCAAGCATTTCATTGGTTTTTTAGATATTTTGATGACTCAACAAGTTTTCATCATTCAAAAAAGGATATTTGCAAATCAGTTATAGAAATGATGAAACCAAATCAAATATTTAGTTAAGGAGAGAGAATAGAAAGAGGTTTTTCATCTTCTTGGGAAGGATTTTTGAAGGGACACCTGTTAGTTGGAGATTCAATCTAGGAATTTTTTCCTCTATATCAATCCTTTTCTTTCTCATTATATAGGTTCCAGTCTTTGGAGAAAAACCAGTCACTACTAAAATACCAAGTTTTGGATCTAGTTTTGATGTGTTCCCATAATGTGATACCACATACTTTTTCAGCAATTTCTCTTGTGTGAATAACAGTAGGAAAGATAATACAGCAAATTCTGATGTGTTAGGTGCTTTTCATGTTTTTATTTCATGCATATGAATGTATTGTTTCAAGGAAATTAATACAAAGAACAACAGATTCATTAGTTTCATTCTAATTCTCATCTCCCTTTATCAGAGATCTTCAATGTTTTATGATCTTTGAACAAAGAGCTTAGGTTGTATGTTACTTCATTTTTGCTTATGACTCAAGAAGTTATGTAAATGCTTCAGGGAATTAATAGGGTTGCAAGTTTACTAATGGGGATATCATGTAAGAATGAGGTTCAAATTGAGCACAGATGTCTATTTACAAGGTAAATAGATAAATTGTATATCTGAATATATAAATAAGTATCAAATATCCATATGTATGCACTTGATTCATAGATTTACCCAATGGATTAGGCATTGATCAGTTACAGGATCATTAAATTCTTACTGCTGCATATCTGAGGGTTTTTTGAATTCAACATTATTAATCAAATGTGTTTTACCCTTTCATGTTAAAGGACCTAAATGTTTAACCCTCACTTAGCTTCTGAGATTCATAGATTTACATTTAGCTATTGTAGATTGACGTTATTTCATGAGTTGTTAGGAGATATAAGGGTTCTCATCTTCTTAATAGATTTAGAGATATGTTTTTGCACTGGTACAGTATCAATTGAATCTAAGTTCTACCCACCTAGGTTTAGCAGAGCCTAAAGTAGAAAAAGGGTCATGCCTTATAGTTGTCCCGGTGTTTGAAATGGCATGTTGAAAATGGGAGTTAGCTGCCTCTAGATGTGTTATATTCTCATTGGGATAATTGAAAACCCTCCAACATTTTCAAACACCAACAAATCACAAGATTGTGAAGGAAAACAATGATCTTTAAGAACCTACAAAGCAATGAGATCCTAAGATTGTGAAGATAAAAGCTAAAGCTTCTAAGGCTATGATAAAGTAAGGTAAGCAACTAGCATACGGTCAGGAAGTAAAGGCAGTAGCTAAAGGTAACTTCTGAAGTTATGAAGATAATTATTTGACTATAGTCACAAGACTGTAAGATAAGAAAAGTTGAAGCCTGATGCTATGCCAAATAGTGTTCATATTATTGTAAGGGTTAATATTAAGAGGAAAAAAGTTATGACAGAAGGTTAGGTAACTATGATCTTAAAATTATAAAGCTCAAAAAGGCAGGATCCAATGTCATGATGGGCTATGATTGTAAGATTGTGGGAAACTCAAGGGGCCTTTTTGAAGACATGAAAATAGTATATCATAAGATTATAAAGGCCATTTTTAGGGCTCACATAAATATGATAAGGGTTTGATTTCAAAGTTGATCATAAGGCCAAATTTCCCTACCTAAGATAATATGAAGGGATTATATTTTAAAGTTGATCATAAGATCACAAACCCTAAGTTTGACATGAAAAAGTGAACTTTCCCTTTCTAAGCTAGAAAATGATAGAAATCCCTTAGTTAATGAAGTTTGAGTAAAGTACAAGAAGTTTTGAGCTAGATAGTTATGTGGATGCTCCATCTGAGGTGATAGGAAAAACTAAGTTTAAGGCTTATGCATGTAGGAAATAAATGCATAGTGAAGGTTGATGAAGTACACAAAACATAAGAACATTCTCTAAGCTAGTAATAGGTCACCATTTGTAGACAAAAGAGATTTCTAGTAGTTGTAGAGATTTCAATGTGAAGGATTATTGTTTTTAGTGCTAATTATGGAATTTCCAAGTATTTTCAATCTATCGTCAAGATATCTAACAATGAGGTTGAGGAGATTCAAGCTATAGATATGGAAGTTGTAGAGACCTCTACTACAAAAGGAGGAGAGAGGTAGAGGAAGCCAAAATGGTTCGTAGATGAATGGATTAAGTTATTCATTGAATCTTAAAATGTCATCTCTATAAATGACCATGAATTCCATGACCCTTATGATTTTTACAAGGATGCTATTTACCTTGGTGTCAATGGTTATGAATTGTTCAGGTATTTCTACCACAACAGGATGGATAATATTCCTTTTTGCAACCCATGGAAGAAGAATCTAACAAAGCTCATCTTTCCAAAGGTATTCATAGATGTACATTAGAACATGTTTCTTTCACTGAAGGTTTTTTATTTAAGGATGCAATGAGCGAGCCACCGGATTTAATTGACCTTCAAGAAAAATTTGACAGGAATCCAAGGCTTATACAAGGAAGTCTATGGTAACACACATCCCCAAGTACCTCAAGTAGGTGGGTAATTATCCTAAGAAATTGGATAAGAAGATGCCTCTAGAAAAGTTCAAAAACTATTTTGTGAAGATAGTATATGGTGTCCACAAAGTGGTTGGCATAGATGGGACCAATGTGGTAAGGGGGTTAAGTTCATTATTGTTCGAGATGTACAGGACTCCTACCATGGTGAAGAGTATTATTATGTGGAGTATATTCTAGAGAAGATGGAGGATAGCATTGGACTAGCATAGAATGGAGAGATGGGAAATTTCAAATTCCATCATTACTCATTGGTAATTCAATTAATCTTATATGAGAACATGGGATATGTTAGCCCAAATTTCATTGATCACAGCTTTGATGTAAATGGAGAGCTACCAGATTAGCTATGGACATAGGTTTGAGATAGTTCTTATCACTACTCTAACTCTATTTCCTTTTTCAATAATTTTTGTGCTATTAAAATGAAAATGTTAGACCCAAGTTACTTTAGGGAACCTAAAATTTTAAACAACCTATTAATACTGGCCCTTCTACCTAAAAATAGAAGGTTAGATCACAATTGGGGGGACATATTCTTATTCCCAACTCTTTCACTCATGAGATTATATGGATTCCCTTAGCCTCATCATATATTGCTCAAATTTATCCCTCCTAGACTAGCCATCATTCAATTCAATGGTAGTTGATTATGGTAAATAGAGAATACTTAGAGCCCAAAGTGTATAAAGGCACATTTTTGTGTTGGTTCTTTAGAATTTAAGACTTTTCAATTGGAAAAGAATCCTTGGATTAAATACATTCTTTCCTCAACCATTTTAATTTCTCTACTACCCCTTATAGGATGTATGATCTAGATAATGTTGGATACAATTTTTCAATTGTGTGTTCTCTTTGATGTCACACAAATGTCATAACATTCATTAGATAGAGTTTGTTAAGCTTAGAAGGTTAGCAATGCAAAGGATATAGTCTACCAAGCTTAGAAGGTCAGCAAGGCAAAAAATATAGTCTATCGAGCTCAGAAGGTCAACAAGGAAAAGGATAGAGTCTACTAATCTTAGATGGTTAGCGAGGCAAAAGGATAGAATCTACTAAACCCAAAAGGTTAGTAAAGAAAACTTGTAGTATTTACTGAGTAAACAGTTCTTACCGAGCTCACTCGGTCATCAAAAGAAATGTGGCAGAAACAGTTCTTATCAAGCTCACTTAGTCATCAAAGGAAATGTGGTAGAAGTAGTTCTTACCGAGATCTCATGAAGGAATTCAGTTCTTACCAAGTAAACTCGGTAGCCAAAGGATTTTAATGATATTGAAATGTTAACCAAGTCAAGAAGGTTAACTTAGGAAATTTTTGGAAGCAGTATTTATCAAGCAAGGTCGGCCAGTAAAGGATTTCATTATTTTATGAAATAGCATTTATTTGTTTAGAGTAATATTTGTAGCCTACTGATGTATAGTTTATTAGTAAATGTAACATGTAAATGGGCCGACTTGACAATCTGAATGGTATAATTAAGAGGTCAAGTTGAAAATTCTAAGTGTGAGTGGAAGTGTGTGGAATTAATGTGATATGAGGGTTGATTATTGTGGAAGCAAATTTGAAGGATGATCAGAGATCATTGAGGAGCAGCAAAGCTATATTTGATCAAGGAGGATCTAATGATGCTGAACAGAGACTTGTAGTCAACAAATTTAGTTGCATCTTGTTCGGGTCAATTCATTGTTGCTTTCTAACCATTGTAGTAGTGATTTCAAATCTCTTAACAAAGTTGGTTTAATAGCCATTTTGTAAATCCTCGAACAAGGTGATAGTTCAGTTGAATTGTTCTAAAGACCTCTAGCAAGGCCACTCCTAATAGGGTGATTAAATCCTCTAGCACAGTCACACCTAATAGTGTGTATTGTAATCTTTAATAGGGTTGGCTCCTAACAAGGCTCACTTTAGAAGAGTGAAAAATTGGTGACTAGTTACTTGGTGGTTTTTTCCATATTGGGTTTCCACGTTAAATTTGGCGTCTCTTGTCTTCATTTTTTTTTAGTTACATGCATGAATGCTTGAAGATAAGTAATAGTTTAATTTACTAAGTTATAGCATTCTTTTGTCGAGTATCAACAGTAACTAGATCTTTAAGACATCTATGGGATCTGTGGATTAATTTTTGTTAGTAATTGATTCAGCCCCCGCCCTCTTAATTATTCTATCTTTATCCCAACAATTGGTATTAGAGGTTTTGGTGCTTACAGGAAAATATTTCAAGGATCTAAGTTAAACATGAGGATTTCTTACAAAAGGGAAATTCCAAGACTCATCTAGTTTCTATTGGTGATAAAAGGGTAAAGTACCTTGATGAAAAATATGAAGAACTTTCTAGTACATTTTCTATCAATGATATTTCTAAAAAGAAGACTCACAACAACATGATGATAGATACAAAATCTACTCCGAGTTATAAAAAATTTGATGACATCAAGGATTGCAAAAATACCTTTGAAATGTGGAACAATCGGAAAGAGATCTATGGAGGAGATGATAATGTGAGAAGAGCCAAAGCAGAAAGTTTGTGAGGACAATTTGATCAAATGAGGATGAGAGAAGATGAAAACATTGCAAAGTATGTTGAAAGAGTTAAAGCATGTCTTAGTGCAATCAAAGCATCTGGAGGAGATATCAATGATGAGATAGTTATTAGTAAAGTTCTTAGAACTCTACTTCCCATTTATGCAATCAGAGTCTCTGCAATTCAAGAAAGAAGATGTGAGGCAAATCATAAAATAAATTTAGAGGCCATAGTTGGAAGATTGACTACATTTGAGCTGGACAACTACTACAATTATGTTCTAGCTACCAAAAATGTTGAATCAGCATTTGAAGCCAAGCTTTCACTCAAAGAAAAATGGAAAAAGATGAAAGATCCACAATCAGACAATGATCTTGAAGTGATTGAAGCTCTACTAGCAAGAACATATTCAAGAGGCAAAGCAAAATACAAAGGTAAGGTTCCTCTAATCTACTTTTCTTGTGAAGAAATTGGACATATTGCTGTTAGGTTTCCAAATAAGTAGAACAAGGATGAGAAGAAAGGTCACAAGTACAATGGCAAGAAAAACTTCAAATCATTCAAGGATAAAGGTAAAAAAAATGTTTCATGGCTAAAGATTCTAATGATTATGATGATTAAGAAGAAGATGAAATTTTTTATATTGCTATGAAAGATGAATCTGATAATGATGAAGAAATGGCACTCATTTCTCATATGAGTAGAAATGATATGTGGATCATAGATAGTGGTTGTTCTCATCACATGACTAGTGATAAAACTAATTTTGAATACTTTGAAGACTATGATGGTGGCAATGTAAGATTTGGTAACAATAAACCTTGTTGTATAAGAGGAAAAGGAAGAATCTCACTAACCAAAGAACTTGTATGTGATAATGCATATTGGGTAGAAGGACTAAAGCATAATTTTTTGAGTGTGGCATAGCTACTCAATAATGGATTCAAAGTAGAATTTATACATGGAAAAGAAAGATTGTTGGATGACAAAGGAAAGCTGATTGGATCAGGCACCCAAACAAAAGGTAACTTATTTTATATTGAACTTGGTGAATGTTCATGTTTCATTGCTCAAATTGAAGAAAGTTGGTTATGGAATAGGAGGTTATGTCATGTAAACTTTGACAACTTGATAAAGATCAGTAAATTCAAGAAAGTAAGAGGTATTCCTAACATAAAGAAACTTGAGGTTGGTCTATGCAAGAATTGTCAAATTGGTAAAATGGGAAAGACTAGTTTTAAAAGAAAGAACTATAAGACTGAAGAAGTTCTAGAAATTGTGCATACTAATTTGTGTGGACCTATTGGCATTAAAAGTTATATTGGTGAAAAATTCTTCATTCTATTTGTTGATGATTATTCAAGAATGATGACTATCATTTACCTAAGAGAGGAATCAAAAGCATTTGAAAAATTCAAATGGTATTTGGCCAAACTAGAAAAGGAAACAGGAAAAAGACTGAAATGCTTAAGGTTTGACAGAGGTGGTGAATTCATTTCACATGAGTTCAATAAATTTTGCATTGAAAACATAATCAAAAGATAGGTTTCAGCACTTGGAACTCCTAAACAAAATGGAATAGTTTAAAGAAGGAATAGATCTATCATGGATTGTGCAAGAACTTTAATGATTGAGAAAGGCATTGGTATCAAATACTGGAAAGAAGCTATCAGCACCACAGTTCATACCTTGAACTGAGTACAGCTAAAAAATAAATCATTCAAAATACCCTATGAGTTGTGGTATGGCTACAAACCCAATGTAAGTTATCTAAAAGTATTTGGAAGCAAAGGTTACATTTTGAAAGAATCTAGAAAAGGTAAATTTGATGTAAAAATTGATGAGTTTGCAGAAAGAAAAGAAGAAGAAAGCAAAAAAGAACCTAAAGACTATAGAAAATTTGTTTACATTGAACCTGATACAATGTCAAGTATACCTATTAATTAGGAATCCTCAACTCTAGAGTCTTCATTAACCGAGTCACAAGAAGTTCAAACTAAGTTAGTACCCATTGAGCTGGAAGAAACCAAGTTGCAAACAGAAGCTACTGAGTTAGCATCTACCGAGCCTAAGAAACTAGAATCTGAACTAGAAGTTGAAACATAGAAGGGTAACAATGCAAGTCATTCAAAAGGAAAGGAGCCCATGTTGTTAGCCAAGTATGTCAAAAAGCATCATGCACCAAATCAGATCATTGGAGATAAATTAGAAGGAACAATGACAAGAAGTAAGTTGAAAGGCACTTGTTTACTTGCTAATTTTGAACCTAGAAATGTCAAAGATACACTAGACAATGAAAGCTAGATTGAAGCTATGAATGAAGAGATAGAACAGATAGAGAAAAATAAAACATGGACTCTTGTACCTAGACCCAAAGACAAAAAAGTGATTGGAACAAAGTGGGTATTCAAAAACAAACTAAATGAAAATAGTAAGGTATCAAGGAACAAAGATAGACTAGTATGTAAAGGATACTCTCAAGAAGAAGGTGTAGACTATGGAGAAATTTTTGCTCTTGTTGCAAGATTGGAAGGTGTCAAAACCTTACTTGCATATGCTACATTCAAAGGATTCAAAGTTTATCAAATGGATATCAAGTTAGCATTTCTCAATGGCATATTGGATGAAGAAGTTTAAATTGAATAGCTTGAAGGTTTTGTTGATACAGATAAGAAGGACATGGTCTGCAAATTGCATAAAGCACTAAATGGTCTGAAACAAGCCCCTAGAGCATGGTATGAAAGATTGCATGACTGTCTTATTTATATTGGTTTTCAAAGAACTAATGACAATAGTAGTTTATACATAAAGGAAGGACTAGATAATAAGATTGTTTTGGCAAAAATATTTGTAGATGATACTTTGTTCATAGGAAATGATGATCTTTGCAAAGAATTTTTAGAACAAATGAACAAGGAATTAGAAATGTCAATGTTTGGTGAGATCAAATTATTTTTTGGTCTTCAATATCAACAGAGTAAGAATGGCATCTACATCACTCGATCTAAATACATCAAGGAGATACTGAAAAAGTTTTGTATGGAAGACTGCAAACTAGTTGGGACTCCTATGTGTACTAGATTAAAACTTACCAAGGATGATGAATCAAAGGAAGTGGATCAGACATTGTATAGATCTATGATGGGTAAGTTACAATATGTAGTGCACACAAGACCATACATTGCCCTTGCAGTAGGAATTGTATCAAGATTCTCAGCCAAACCAAAAGAAAATCACTTAATGGCAATCAAAAGGATCATGAGATACTTAAAAGGAACTAAAGAATATGGATTATGGTATAAACTTGGAGGAAATCTAGATTTAAAGGTGTTCACTAATGCTGATTGGGTAGGAAATATTGATGACAGAAAGAGCACAAGTGGAGGAGCTTTCTTTTTTGGAAAAAGGTTAGTTTCTTGGACAAGCAAAAAGTAGAATTGTACATCTCAATCTACAACAGAGGCTAAATATGTTGTAGCAGCAATAAATTTCTCAAACATTGTGTGGTTTAAACAATTATTGGAAGGTATGAAGCAAGAAATCAAAGAACCTATTTTTATGTTTTGTGATAACACAATTGCAATTAACATCTCCAAAAATCCAATGATGCATTACAAAACCAAGCATATTGCCATAAAGTATCACTTTGTTAGAGAATTGGTGCAAGAAAAAGAAATAAAATTAGAATATGTCCATACAAAGGAACAAATTGCTGACATATTCACAAAGTCTTTACCTAAGGATACATTCTTGTATCTAAGAGGTAAGTTAGGGGTTATTCCCCTATCTGAAGCTCACTAAAATATAGTTCTAGTGATGCATGAACAGGGATAGAATTGAAGATCTATCAATTGTGTAACAAACCAATGAAGGCATTGCATATGAATTAGTACATCAGGTATAATGCTATTCATTTGTTTTGAGTTGTCTTTGGCATGTGTTGTCAAAGAGAAAGAGTCTACTATCATATCTTTTTGAAATTTGCAAAATAATAAGAGTTTGTGAAAAAGGGAGAGATTATTATGAAAGAGGGATTTTTCCATATTTAAAGAAGAAAATGAAGTATTATGTCAGTAAAAGACTTGTTTTCAAATTTCATTCTGCTATGACATGTTGTGTTACCATCAATTCCAAAGAGGGAAATTGTTGGATATAATTGATCAATTGTGTATTGTCTTTCATGTCACACAAATGTCATATCAGTCATCAGATAGAGTCTACTGAGCTTAGAAGGTCGGCAAGGCAAAGGATAGAGTCTACCAAGCTTAGAAGGTCAGCAAGGCAAGGATAGAGTCTACCGAGCTCAAAAAGTCAGCAAGGCAAAGGATAGATTCTACTGAGTTCAGATGGTCAGTGAGGCAAAAGGACGTAATCTACCAAACCCAAAAGGTTAGTAAAGAAAACTTGCAATATCTACTAAGAAAACAATTCTTACCAAGCTCACTTGATCATCAAAAGAAATGTGGAAGAAATAGTTCTTATTGAGCTCACTCAGTCATCAAATGAAATGTGGTAGAAGCAGTTCTTATCAAGCTCTCATGAAAGAATTCAATTCTTTCCAAGTAAAATCGGCAGCCAAAGGATTTTAAGGATATTGCAATGTTAACCAAGTCAAGAAGGTTAACTTAGGAAATTTTTGGAAGTAGTATTTACCAATCAGGGTCGGCCAGTACAAGATTTCATTATTTTATGAAATAACATTTATTTGTTTAGAGTAATATTTGTAGCTGACTAATGTATAGTTTATTGGTAAATGTAACATGTAAATGGGCTGACTTGACAATCTGAATGGTATAATTAAGAGGTCAAGTTGCAAATTCTAAGTGTGAGTGGAACTATGTGGAATTAATGTGATATGAGGGCTGATTATTGTGGAAGCAAATTTGAAGGATGATAAGAGATCATTGAGGAGCAACAAAGCTATATTTGATCAAGGAGGATCTAATGATGCTAAACAGAGACCTATAGTCGGCAAATTTAGTTGCATCTTGTTCAAGTCAATTCATTGTTTCTTTCTAACCATTGTAGCAGTGACTTCAAATCTCTTAACAGAGTTGGTTTAACAGTCATTTTGTAAATCCTCTAACAAGGTGATAGTTCAATTGAATTATTCTAAAGACCTTTAGCAAGGCCACTCCTAACAGGGTCACACCTAATAGTGTGTATTGTAACCTTTAACAAGGTTGGCTCCTAATAGGGCTCACTTTAGAAGAGTGAAAAATATTTGACTAGTTACTTGGTGGTTTTTTCCATATTGGGTTTCCATGTTAAATCTAGTGTCTCTTGTGTTCATTTTTTTTTTAGTTACATGCATGAATGCTTGAAGATAAGTAATAGTTTATTCTACTAAGTTACAGCATTTGTTTATCGAGTATCAGCAGTAACTAGATCTTCAAGACATATAAGGGATTTGTGGATTAATTTTTGTTAGTAACTAATTCACCCCCCTCTCAGTTATTCTATCTTTATCCCAACAAATAATTGGGTGAGGAATACTCTTAAAAAAATTAGAAATTATGTTTTTCTAGGCACAAAGGAATTACCTCATGAGGACCTCATTCCTAACATAGTAGCTAAGGGGGTTGTTGTTGATAAACTAAAGAAAATTGATAATATTCTAAGGGTGGAGAGCGAGTTGAAGAGAGAAGACCCAAATTTCAATAGTTTTTACATGGATGTCCCTACCCACAAAGGATAAGGAGGATGGTTATTAACCATTCTGAGATCATGGCAAAAATGCCAAAAGGGCCAATTGGAGAAGGAGAAAGGGTAAACCTTAATAGCTCAAAATCAAATGTGACCCTAGAAATTGAAGAAGATGAACATGTAGATGCATCATGGGTTACCAAGGGTAGAAAAAGGTAGATGGTAGTTCACATACTAGAATAGGTGAAATAAATAACTTTGTAGATCCTACCTAGAAGAAATTAGTATTTTGTTGATCTAAGGCAAAGTTATATATAAGATAGAGTAAATGCAACAAAGAATACTCTGATTGAATTATAGTTGGTAGCAATAAGATTGGATGACAGGTTCATCAAAGCTTAGCATTTTATTTAAGATGGTTAATTCATCAAATCTACTAAGTTCAAGAGCTTCCTCTACAAAATAAAACAAAATGAATAGGCATTGAAGAAGAAGAAGCTAGCAGAGTCTAATGAAGAAAAGAAAGAATTTATTACCAAACTTCATGCTTATGATCCTAAGAGTGAGGTGGTGACTCCTCACAAGGCTAGAGAACTAGTACAAAGAAGTGGTATGCTCCTGGTACCTGGTTGGGACCTAGAAAAAGCTTTCATGCTTGACTAGATCAAAAGACAAGAAAATACCATATCTTATGAGGCATTTGGTGTTGATGGACTATAGAGGGGATCATATTTTAACATTGATTCCAAATCTTTAGCAATGTGGAGCATGGCTCCTACATCTAATAAGCCCAAGTTAATCAATGTGTAGAGCATGGATAAGGGAAATATGATAGTATGGACTCTATGAGGTACCTCAAGTATAGAAATATCCAAGGCTATGAAGCATTCCTCATTCATGAATGAGACCAAAGTAGAGGAAATAGAGGCAAAACTAGCTATAGCATTCCATGACTATATAGATGTTAGGAATTTATATGAAGATGAACTTAGAAAGATTCATGTCTATAAACAAATAATATAGGAATTGGAGGCCAAGGTTTAGGGGATAGAAGCCAAAGATGCATCTTTGAAAGAGCAACTAGATGGTGTAGAGCAAAATAGAGAAAAGAACATTCAGGAATAACGAGCTAAAATCACAATAGAAATAACTACTCAAATAGAGGGGCTAGAGGTAGGAAATACATAACCTACAAGGATTAGAATTGATTGTCTATCTCTATAGTGGGGTGGTGAAGTAAGGACAACTATCCTTAAAAGTATGATAGACCATAGAGTGGAGACTCTAAAAAATGTATCCTAACAAGCCCATTCTTTGTATACTTCTTTACAAGATGTTGAGCATGTTTTCAATGAAGAACTTACGTGGCTATCACCCACTTTTAATCTATGGTGGTCATACACTCAATTTTTGGAGAGGCTAATTATGTTAGTGGCTAAGAAGCTAGAATTTCTTTAAAAAATCATTACAATAAAGGAGGGCCTAGAGATAGTAAAAGAATTAATAAGCTTCTTTACTAGTAAGTTATGAAATATACAAGGAAAGATGAATGTCTTATCATAGGGGATTGAGCCATGCATTCCTCCCATTTTGGATACTAGCAGCAAGTTGAGAGACTAGTATGAGTGGTCAAATTCTTTTAGTACAGAGCTAACTTAGGAATCCATAGCATTGGTTTTTGAGGATGGTAGTGATATCCCATTCAAGAGCCTGATTTATTCATTATTCAAGGTTGAAATTTACTTAAATAAATTTTCATTAGAATCAAGAGCTATAATAGATGCCAGGTGGACTAAAGCCAAAAAAGAATTAGACTAAAGTTAACACAACCAAATGGCCCACAAAAAGAGAAATATATTTCTGTGAGGTAGTTGGAGTGATTAAGGATCTACCAGTAGGGAGTAGCTAAAGATTTATGTAATTAAAGGTAGTGAGAGATTTATATAAGATCATATATATTGAGCAACCCATTAAGAAAGTAAATCTCTCATAGATGCATATATTAAACTTTTTGAAGCTTTTAGTGAAGTTAGAGATAGTAGAAGACAAAATGGATTAAAGTGAAGACTCCTAGAATAAATATCACCTACTAATTCTGCAACTACCTTCCTATTTTGGTTCAAACATTGAAGAATCTTTTAATTATAACTTTTTCAGACATGTCTTGTCACTTTTCATTCCATTAGAGATTTGACATGTGTCCTTCCATTTGAATCTTGTTGCAATCCTTCTATATAAGATTTCAAGGATGTGGAGTAAAGGTCTAAAGTCTATAGAATTTTCAGCTTTTTATGTTATTATTATTTATAGTTAGTCCATTTTTTTGTCAATTATATGAATGTATTTAGTTTTGCAAATCTGAGAATATAGTAAACATTGAATGATTTAGTATTCCAAGTTCTAAGTTATACTTTGATTTTATATCAGCATTGCATTTTTTTTCAAAGGAAATTAATTTGAAAAGGACATTTTGCATATCTGTGTCTCTAAGTTTTGTCTCCATTCTTATTTATTTGTAATCTTGGAACTAAGATAAACAAAGTTCTTTTATTTTAAAGCAACTTGGATGAGTTGTATGTCTTTTATTGATTTCTTTTAATTCAAAGAATTAAGTAAATGATTTCAAGAATTGATAGGGTTCTAGGTATATGGGAAAGTTTACAGTCAATCCATCTTTTGTCAATTATATGAATGTATTTAGCTTTGCAAATCTAAGAATATAGTAAATATTGAATGATTTAGTTTTCCAAGTTCTAAGTTATACTTTGATTTTATATCAGTGTTGCATTTGTTTTCAAAGGAAATTAATGTTAAAAGGGCATTCTGCATATCTGTGTCTCTAATTTTTGTCTTCATTCTTATTTATTTGTAATATTGGAATTGAGATTAACAAAGTTCTTTTATTTTAAAGTAGTTTGGATGAGTTTTATGTCTTTTATTGATTGCTTTCAATTCAAAGAATTAAATAAATGATTTCAACAATTGATATGGTTTTAGGTATATGGGAAGGGTGTCATAAGAATGAAATTCAGAGTTAACTATTGACAAATTTAATTGCAAGTCAATTAAATAGGTCTAGAGATACTAGTTTCGACTCTGTATAACAATAGAGAATGCAGTGATCAATTAATTCAGTTACAAGATGATATTTTTGTATGGTTGCACAATTCATATATCAATAAAAAATCAATGTTCCATCTATGTAACAAAGAAAAAAAATTATTGGTCAAAACTTATTTGTAATAACTTTCCTTTTGAGTTATAACTAGCTATTGTAATTAAGAAGTTTATTGCAAAATTAAGAAGAATATTGACCATTATCTTCTATAGAAGAATCATTAGTGAGAAAGTACCTGAAGAATATATCAAAATAACCAATCATTTCCAAATCCTTGAAGTGCACCTACCTTGGCCCTATAGTGTTACAGTATATAGTCCACTGATATAACTGGGGAGGGGGGGAGGGGTTGTGAATCAATTATACAACTATCATAGCATTCATTAACTTTAAAAAATCTTAACCATATGAGTAAGGTTAACTAAAACCACAACAAGATATTCATACATAATTAACACTAGATATGTTAACTAGGGAAACCCTTGATCAGATGGAAAACTCTAGCAGGGATGGTACCCACAAGATGATGTACTAATATAAATATTTCTTGTTAGAGGATAGATTGTGTTAGGAGTTTGTTACAATATTAAATACATATGAGTCCCTATTTGGAGACTTTGAATCCCTATTAGGAGATCCCAACCTAGTTAGAAGTTGTACCAACCTTGCTAGGAGTTCTAGAAGATAGTTGGACCCATTGCCCAAATACCTTCAAGGTTAAGACTGAAGAACCCACTATCCAAATGATCTCTATATTGTTCCTTGTAGAATAATAGAACTAAAATGTACTTCCTTCCTCTATCTCTATCATGTTAACTAGACTTTTTCTCCTTCAAATCTTATAACCAAATCTCATACTACACATCCAATGAACCCCTTTGATTGCTTACACTTATTTAGTAAGCATTCTACTCCTTCTCACACTATGCACTAATACTTCATATTCCACTTGATACTCATCCTCAAGATACATTATAAACAAAGAAAACAACTCTCCTTTATATTGTATATTCATCACATCACTATCCTCTATCACTATGTAATTGTGTATCTCTTTATTGCATCTCAGATGAAAGATAGTGATAAGTCATTAGACCTCTATTTTCCAATACTCAGTTTTTGCAATGCTTCCAATAAATCAAGTGTAACTTCCATACACCATTAACTTAGACTTAGTCCTCTTCACCATGTCATTAGGACAACCTCAAGAATATGTCATCCACTATGCATTATCTAAAACTTCCTTAGCTTTTTCAAATCATAAGATTACTGACTTCTATTCTTCTAGACTTAACAAAATTACTAATATGTTGACATCAATGAAAAATATAGTCATGAATGCAACATATCAATACTCTCTAATGATTAGTATACTACCCCAATGTAGTATCATCAGCATTCATGCTAACAATCTCCTCCTTTGGCATTGATGGAAACATGGATAAAAAAACATCTAAGTTCTAAGAATACCAAATTTTACTCTATTTTATTTGTTGTTGTTGTCATCTTCTCAAATCCTCTTCATCAATCTGAAATCTTTTGGCTACCGTCATGAGTTGTTTATGGTAAAAAACTTCCAACACTTTTTTGTTTGCATATCTTTCCCATAGAGATATCCTTCTATGCAGTAACATATTCTTCTATGCATTGACATATTCTTCTACACACTTACATAAATATTTCTAAATTTCTCTAAAGAGAGCACTCCCCCATTGACATCTCAATAGGTTCTTGTCTTACATTTTCTCTCCCCATTTCCTAGGAGATGTTTTTCATGATCACGTTCTCTCCCCCATTGACATCAATATCAAAGATATCAATACAAGTGCACAATTATACTTCTTCCAAGTTTTTCAATTAGTTCAAGTGTCCAAAGAAACTATTTAATAAAAAATACCAAAATACTAAGAGTCCTCAATGACTCAGTACATACTAGATACTCCCCCATACAAGGAGCATCAACATTCAGTCTAGTCTAGCCATAGTGCTCTATACCACTGGATTGATGCACTCCTTGCATTATCTACTTTGAAGTAGGTAGAGGCATAACCCCTGGTATACCTCTTAGGTACTCAAAAGTATCCGTAGGAAAAGGCTTTGTAAAGATATCTACAATATGATCTTTAGTACTTACATACTCTAACCTTATCTCTTTCTCTTTTGTCTTCTCTCTCAAAAAATGATACTTAATAGATATGTGCTTTGTCTTAGAATCCAATACTAGATTCTTAGACATACTTATTGTACTTGTGTTATCATAGTAGATGATAACAAGTTTTGTAAACTCAATCCCAATATCCTTCAGCATTTTTTTCATCCACATAACTTGATTATAGTTATTTGTTGCTACAACATACACTACCTCAGCTATACTCTATGATATACAATCTTGTTTCTTGCTTAACCAAGAAACCAATCTTCTTACAAGAAAGAATGCTCCACCACTGGTGCTCTTTTTTTCATCCATATTGTCTGCTTAATCAACATTAGTATATTCACACAAAGTGAAGTAACTTCATCTATCATACCAAATTCTATAATCAAATATACCCTTCAAATATCTAAATATCCTCTTTATTGTTGCATAATGCTACTCTTTGGGATCATCTTGAATTCTTGCTACAATCCTAACTACATTTTCTATATCTAGTCTAGTGTGAGTTAGATATTGGAATCCTCTAATCATAGATTTATGCTTTTTCTTCTCGACTATAGATGTTTCATCTTTAATATATAACTTGTAACTAGTTATCATGGGTGTACCAATAGGTTTGCAACTTTCTAAAACAAATATTTTTAACAAGTCTTTCAGATACTTGGTCTGTGAAATAAATATCCCATAACTACTCTGTACAGTCTTCAATCCTAGGAAAAGCTTCATTTCTCCTATCATATTCATTTCAAATTCATTTTTCATGTCTTTAGAAAACTTATCACTTTCTTTATCATTACCTCCAAATATTATGTCATCCACAAATATTACAATGATAAATAAGCCATCATCAATTTTTCCCAAATACAAATTACCATCAAGTGTACCTTTGATAAATCCAAGCTTAGACAAATACCTATCAAACCTTGCATACTAGGTTCT
Source organism: Cupressus sempervirens (assembly GCA_028749045.1). Lineage (NCBI taxonomy): Eukaryota > Viridiplantae > Streptophyta > Pinopsida > Cupressales > Cupressaceae > Cupressus > Cupressus sempervirens. The sequence goes on along the minus strand of CM053792.1, from coordinate 798,782,721 downwards.
AGGTGCTTGCTTTAGTCAATATAGTTCTTTCTTTAGTTTGCATAAAAACTCTTTTTCTTTTGTTAGAGGGAATCTTTTAGGCTTATCAATGTAGACTTCTTCAAATTCTCCATTAAGAAAAGCTAACTTGACATCCATCTAATAAACCTTTAAATTCTTTCTTGTTGCATAAGCCAAGAAAATCCTTAATGCTTCCATTCCTTCCATAGGTGCATATATTTCTTCATAATCTATAACTTCTTACTGTGAGTAACCTTTGCAAACAAGTCTAGCCTTCTTTCTCACTACTTCTCCTTGCTCATTCATCTTATTTATGAATAATCACTTTATTACTATCACAATCTTGTCTTTAGGTCTAGGAACTAATTCCCATGTCTCATTCTTCATAATTTGATCTAGTTCTTCTTTCATTGCTTCTATCCAATGATCATCCATACATTCCTCATCTACTCTTTTAGGTTCTACTTGAGAAATTAGGCACAATTCCTCATTCACTCTGTTCCTTTTCATCATACCCTTATCCTTGCTCCCAATTATCTACTAGAAGTAGAAGTTGATATCTCAACTCTTATCCCTTCCCTAGGTTCAGATCTTTTATTTCCTCTATTCTTAATCGATACATCATTTTGTAAGTCATTGTTAGTCTCAAAAAGGACATCATCATTTTGTATTACAATTTCAGAATTATCTTCTTCTTCATAAAAATTATAATCTACCATATTCTCTTTAGTACAAAATTTTTCATCAATCCTTACATTTGTGCACTCAACTATTGTCTTAGTTCTATAGTTGAAACATCTATACGTTTTTCTTTTTAATGAGTAACCAAGAAACATACCTTCATTTCTTCTAGGATCAAACTTACCAATATCATCATCTCTATTTATGTAACACTTACTTCCAATCTGTTATAACATACTTGACTGATAGTGAATGACCAAACCATAACTCATAGGGCGTCTTGCTCATATCTTTTTTGATCTGTACTCTATTCAGAGTATATACTATAGGGTTAACTACTCTCCAAAATTTCTTTGAGATATCATTCTCAAATAACATTTCTCTTGTTGCTTCTACTACTTATTTTTTCCTTCTTTCAAAAATCCCATTCTATTTAGGTGTTCTTGGTAAAGATAACTATATTTTGATTCCATTCTCTTCATAGAACATGTTGAACACTCTAGAGGTGAATTCTCCTCCTCTGTATGATCTCAAACATTTAATCTTAACACTAGATTCATTTTCAAATCCATTCTTGAATATCTTAAATTTATAAAAAGCATTAGAATTATCTTTAAGAAATTCTACTCACATCATCCTAGTGAAATCATTAAAAAATATCATAAAGTACCTTTCACCATTCAATCCTCTGGTTCTTGTAGGACCACTTAGATCCATGTGAACAATCTCCAATTTGTTGCAGGAGCACCTAGGAAAGATAAGTGTGAAACCTAGGTATTTCCTTATTTATGGCTTGTGATTCTAGCCACATCATTAGTCTAATAATAGCTCCTATGTGTTCCTTAGGTGTGTTTAGGAGAATTGGCAAGACCCAAAGTGACCAAGTTGCTAGAAGTTGCCAAATATTATCAACTAGGTGACTTAGGTCCTATAAAGGCTAAAATAGTCTAGAAAGGTTCTAATGGCTTTGAATAGTTAATTTGAAGTCATTTTATTCATATTATTTTCTACTTGTTCTTTGTACCAAATTTGGAGGTCTAACTCCATGTAGAATAAAAGTTGCTAAAATGTTGTCACGTTGTCATGACAAAATTTTCTTGCAAAAAAGCAACTTTTGTATTTTTTTAGTTTGAAATGTCCTAACCATTTAGAAAAGTTATAGAACTGATGGAGGAGACTCTAAAAATTTGAGGACAAACATTTTTATGGGTTGGTCAAGTTGGTCAAGTTGGTTTTGCGTTTGTAAATTGTGTAAGTGTTTTGTTATCGATTTTATGCATTTGAAGGCATTTTAATAGAGAAGGATTGAATGGCCTAATTTTTGTGTTGGAAAAGTTTCTAAATATTTTTTAATATTCTTTTAGTTTTGGTTTGATCATTTCTATTCATTTGCATTAATTTAGAAAAAAAAAAAATTGTTCTTGGCAGGTTGCTAGTCTGAACATGGTTGCACTTAGAAAATGGGATCTTAGGGCCACTTCCCACCATTGGAAACCTTTAATATTTTGGGATTTGGAAATAAGTTCCATGTAAAATATGTACCAAGAAGGAGGTCTCTTGGTCTAATTAGCAAGCACTTTTAAAGTGATACCCTAGGCAAGCCAAATGCAACTTGGCTAGGAAGCATAGTTGGAAAAATGAGCTATGGAGGGGATTGAGAGTTCAAATACCTCAATATGGGCACATAGAGAGTAAGGAGAAGGTCTAACCTTGATTTAACCCAAAGGAGAGGTCTTGGAACATTTTCTAAGGTGGTTTTCCATCACAATAGTGATAAAGCACTTGAAAAACTCATTTTTGGCCAAAAATTATACTTTAGTTGTATGGATAGTTTGGGGGTTGAAAAATCACAAAATCTTGACATACTCTAATAAGGATATCCATAAATGAAAATTTTTTGTAGGGTTGTTAAGAATTTTTCATAGAAATCTTATTGCCAACTATTTAGGAGGGATAATTCCTAGTAGCTTTTTTGGAGCAATTTGGTGTATTTTCCCTAGTAGATTGAATACACCTACAAAATCAGAATTTTTCAAGGTCATAGATGTTAGAAGGATTCTAAAAAAATCTTGGATGAAGAACTAGTGCCCTTGGAGTTATAAATGGACTTGAGGGTTAGTAGTGGACTAGAGCTAGCTAGTAAGAAATTTGATGTTTCTTTGTTGGTGTGCCCCCAACTAAAGGATTATGATCTCTTGAGAAAGCTCCTTATAAACATAGGGTGTGAAGAAGCCCTAGGGTCTAGTGTTATATCACAATTTCTCTATATTAGATAACTTCTTGCCAGGAAAATACACTTTCCTCTTCTTAGCCAAATTACATTCCTTGTAGATAACATTGGTAGGCTTAATAATCTTAGGTAGATCTCTCACTAAAAATGTACTACTAACATTCACAATATTATCAAAGTTTATATGAAGAAACCTTTTATGCCATAATCAATTATTGTCAACCTTTGTAATCAAACATGCTATTTTAGTAGGATTCAATTGAAATGCATTACCTATTGATTTGGTTCTAGTACCAATCAGCTTACCATCTTTATCTTTGGTAATGCAAGTCTTCTCTGTGAACTACAATAGATGACCATTGTCTATCAACCATCCAACACTTAAAAATTATGTTTGAAACCATCAACAAAGTAAATATCATCAGTGTTAGTTTTACCATCAACAGTAAAAGATCTGATCCCTATAATATGGTAGGATGCATTGTTACCAACTCTACCTCCATCATGATTTTTGAACTTAAATTTTTTTTTCATATCACTATTCATGTGATGTGAACATCCACTATCACTTATCCAATTTGATTTCTTCTCAACTTGGGTAACTAGAGATCTCTCTTATCTAATTTATTTATTATGATCATCTTCCTTGATAGCCACAAATCCTAATTCATCATCACTTTCACTCTAATCTCTTTAATTAGATTCTTTGTGCTCATTATCATATAAAAAATTTATATCCTTATCTCTTCTAGGCTTAAATTTTCCACTGATATTTTTCTCTCTTTTAGGACACTTAGATGCATAATGACCATATTCATCATGAGCCCAACACTTAAAGATTTTCTTACCATTTTTCTCTCTTCTTACCAAAAGGGCTATTCTTTCTTCAAACTTTTTATCTTCTTCAGATCTGCTACTACTGGAAAAGTCTCCTCTTACACTTGTACTTCTTGACAGATTAGGTCAAATGTTTAGAGCATTGAAAGTTGTCTCAACTCTGGCTAGTTCTCTAGACTGTCACAATTTTGCTTCTACAGACTCTAACCTCCCAAGTAATATTTCATTTGTAACACCTTGCTCGAGAACCCAAGAGAAATAAACCTAACATGTTACAATGTTTACTAAACTATTTTGTTTTAAGGTTTGAGCAACATCAAGATTTTACAGAGACCACAAAATCTCAGGGCAAGCGGTGAAAAAGTTCACCAAAGACTTGGAGGAGAAGAAAAAGCTGGTGAAAAGTGGAACCCACTATCTCCTGAGGTCTATCAAGCCCATTTGGAGGTTTGTGCTGAGAGACATTATCAAATACATAACTCTAGACACCAAGTTTGATCACATCTACACCTACCACTTTGTATTGATCAACCACTTTAGGTACAAAGCTAAAATCTACATTCCTTTTTACCTCTATTCGTCGATGAATGATAATATCCAAGAATTTCAAGATAAGAAAATGAGCAACCCTACTTTCCACGATGAGTTGCTCTTACTATTATGTGAATATTTCAAGTCTAAAACAATAAGCAAGCAAATTAAGGGAAAGAAAGAGGAAAAAAGGGTTAAAAGGGATTCGAGTGATACTGATGAAATTTACTCCCCCTCTAAGACTGAGGAGGTGGATTTGTACATGGATTTATAAGATTATGAATCCCCTTAGCACAGTTTGGACATGTCTCCCTATTTCAGCAAGGAGGTTGCCACTCCCCCTAAGACTAGCAGATATACCTCTTCAGACAAAGGGTATAATGAATAGGATCATGGCATGGAGACTGGGGGTCATATTTTTGATGGTGAGGAGATGACCAAGGCTAAAAAAGGAAAAGATAGTAGGAAGAGAAAGCAAAAGATTATTATCAAAGTGCCTTCCAATAGAGACAAGGAAGCCATGGAGACTACCAAGAATAAGAGGAAGAAGGAAGAAGTCAATAAGGAGAAGTAGGGCTAGGGAAGTGCAATGATGGAGGAAAACCCAATGGACAAGCCCGAGCAACAGCTCGACTTGGGACCCGACTAGGGTTGCGATGATGTGGGCACTTCCACCTATAGGTGCTCCATCACTATCAAGGATAGGAAGGTGGTCTGGAGAAATTTTGACCACACCACTTTGAATTTGGGGATCAAGAGAGAGATAATCTGTACCTAGGTCCATGAGAATGAGGAGGGAAGGATCCAGATAGAAGAACTTATAGACCCTTCCTTGATCATCCTCAATGAGATTGCTAGGGACAACTTAGAGATGGATGTGCTGAATAATGCTAAGAACAACATTGTGGATAGCTATAGGACAACTAAATGGATCTACCATGAGATCCTTGATCTCAAACACAGACTCAATGAGTTGGAAAGGGAGACCTACAGCCTTAGGAACAGGTTAACGAGGATGAACTTAGCATGGACAAGAAGTTGGAGGCTTTCAACACTACCCCCTTGGATATGGTGAAACCTTGCAGGGCATATCTGAGAAAAACCTCAACATCCTCAAGGATCATGATAACATAAAGAGGCTCATCCACTGTGGTGAGGTTTAAAGTGGCAAGGAGAAGGAACAGGGTATAAATTAGAAAGACAAGCCCCTGGAGGAAGGTGTTCAAAAAAGAACTAGGGCTAGCACTAGAAAGAAAGACACCACTTCCCCTGAGTAGGACACTATGGAAAAGGAGGAGATGGGCAAGATGTCTAAGCTTGAGATCAATGTTGTAGAGATGCTCAAAGACATTGGTTGATCTAACCCGGCCTTTGGCGGCCTACCTTGGTTTTTGGTACTCTTCCCTAGCTTTTTCTTGCTTTATGTTTTAGGGAACTACTATTTTTTTTTCTAGCTCTTGGTGGCCTTTTTCATTTAAACTATTGACTTTCTTTTCTATGTTTGAGGTTTTAGGGCCCTTTTAAAGCTTGTTTTCCTTAACCAAAAACATTAATGCAGAAGCAATATGAACATACACATCAAATACACATTAGCAATTATAGATATTGTTTCAATTCCTCAAGGGTTCCTTTACATTGAGTCACATTTAAGAAGTTTAAGTTTCAAGTACAATGTCTCATGATCATAAAGAAATAACATATACATAATCGCATAAGTAAATGCATAAGCATGACTAATACAATGGAAGTACCTCCAATAAATAACATCCACTACACATGTCATAGGGTATGTGAGAATATATATAATACATCAGAATCCATGATAACATACATACATCAACTGAAAAGAAATCTATGAGATAAGAAATAAGAATGATAAAGGTATATCTCCTGAAATGAACATCCAATAGCTAGCAATGTGAGGGGAACCCAAATGGTAAGAAGACTCTACCTCCTAACCACATGGTTACCTAATTTGGCTTCCACTCCCACCGTGTATGGAAGATAATGAATGATCCACTTATGGCTAATCAATCATAAAACATTCCTAGGCAAGGAATTCTTAATAGCCAAAACTACCTCAAAGGTAACACATACTATTCAAAAAAGATAAAATAACCCAAAAAGAAAGAACACTCAATCCAATGCCAACACCACATAACCAAACATCATACATGAACCAAGTATAAATTGAATACCAAAATCATAAGATAAAGTCAACAAAAGATATTCACCTCAAGTCAAGAACCACATGTCAAAAGTACATCATCCTTGAATCACCAATTGTCATCAATGAAAGTAATCACCGCAATAAACACATCCAACAATAAGTACACCAACAAAGGTACACAAAATCTACAAAGGATACTGATGCTACATATTGTTGGCTCCTGATTTAATAGTGTTTAAACAACCAAGTATGTAAGGAAAGAATGCATCTATGGGTAGCTATCTCCAATAATGGACACAATTCACCAAGAACCTAGGCCAACTATAAGGCTATACTCCTTTTTCACTTTAGGCTCTACAAAACCTAGGCAGGTATACCTATAGATTCTTTATATGGTACCAGTTATCAAAGCATGCACTTAATCTAATGTAAAGCAGATAAAACCCTTATTTCTCCTAATAACTCATGAAATAACATCAATCTACAGTAGCTAAATGCAAATCTATGAATCTCAAAAGCTGAGTGAGGGCATCATATTTAAGTTCTTCAAGATGAAAGGGAAATGCAATTGATTATTGATGTTTATTTTCAACAAATCCTCAAACATACAGCAATATAACAAGAGATCCTATAGCTAATCAGTGCCTAATCCATTGGGCAATTCCATGAATTCCAAACATACATTTGTGACATCAAGACATATTTTGTATACCCAGACATCAGATCTATCTAATCACCTTGTGATTCAAACATCAATGTTCATTCGGGTCTCATTCTCACAAAATATTCTTCTCAAGTAACCAGTAACCTTGTTTAAACATATCAAGCATTTACTTGGCCCTTTGGTCCAATAGAAAAATACATCAAATGTACAACCTAAAAGGGATGCAAATGGATCTTAGATCTTTGTTCCAAGACCACATAAGATTTATAGATTGCTAAGATAGGAGACAAGAACCAGAATGAAACTAGTGAAATTTCTGCTCATATGTATTAATTTCCTTAAAACTTATACAGTTATATGCATGAAATGAAAAACACAAGAAAACCTAAGAGATCTAAACTATCTATATTAATCTTCCTATTTCTATTCATACAAGAGAGAATATGCTGAAGTATGGTACCATAGTCAAGGAAACACATCAAAATTGGAACCAAAATATGGTCTCACAGTAATGTGCAATTTTTCTCCAAAGAACTAGAACCTATTGGTTTCTCAGTCACAAAAAAAATTGGAACCCTCAAAATGGATGAAAGATAGACAGATATAGCAAGAAGTGAATTACCAGATCTGTTATGCAACTACCCACTGTCCACTTGAAATTCAATCTCTTGCATTGAAAACCTCTTTCATCTTTCTACCATTGACCTGATTTGATTTCATCATTATTCTATAACTGACTAGCAAAATATCTCTTGTTGAATGATGAAATCCCTTGTTGAGTCATCAAAATATCTAAAACCTTATGAAATTCTAGTGAAATTTGAGTTTCAAATGACTTGAAAGTAGTTACAATTTACCCCAACTGCATTTTCACCATATTTTATGCTTATTTAGGTCATTACCATGTTAAAAATCAAAACTGAACTCTGATACCTAAAATCAATTGCAAGTTGGAAACTTGGGAGAAAACCTCATGTAACTTGAACAGATTGCTTCCTGTGCACAAACTGATTCCAGAATTGAAAAATCTAGATTCTCACAATTTCGGTGATATATAACATCACCTATTTTGCCTCTTGAAAACCCATTAAAACTTAGTCTAAAAAATGCCCCTCTGTTAGAAAATTCAGGTCTGAACATCCTTTAGATTTTAAATTTTTCAAAAATTTAAATGAATCTCTAAAGTCAGTACTTTTATAATAAATGCTTCCTTTGATTTAAAAATTTATCCACGCTACAGTTTGGAAGGAAATAAGAAAAAATAATATTTTTTCTTATTTACCAATTTTCTCTTCACCTCTCTGAATTCGAGGTCAAACTAGGTTTGACCAGTGCCACATGGTGCTTCTTGATTGGAGATTTGATCTACATCATTTGCCACTTTAGTTCCTACCTCGTCATTGCCATCAGAACTCGCTGCCATGTGTCATTTCCACATCCATCCTCGCTATGTTGCCATCGTAAATCTCGTGCATCTTTCTTATAGCGAGTTCATGAGAACCCTCAGATCTGCCACATGGCACGATCTGGTGCACTTTAGAAATTCGATCACCACATCACTGCTCAGTTACACTATACACCCCTACTGACTGCCACTTGGCACTATCTGATTTGCTAATTGCACTATATGTGGGACCCATAGGCTTATTCGGCTTTCGTCAGATTTTGTAGATTTTTTGGCAACTCACTACTTTGCTAGCCAAATTTTTTGAAATTTCCTAGCTAGCGAAGTAGTGAAGCATCGAACTTTTGATTTTTTTGGCAACCTCATATTTTTTGACATCACTGACTTTGACTGCATGCTTGTTTAAAATTATGATTTGACTATGTCTAACTAGCCGAGTCGGATGAGTGGGGCCCTTGCACAAGGCTTTGCCTTTTAAAAAGCACTTCACAACTCATTTTGTGTGTTGTTATATTTAAAAGACAAAAGTCTCTCAACAACAAAAATATGGGATAAAAGGTTTAATGTTTTCCTGCATTATTTCCACATTTTTTTTTGGTTTCTTCATCTTTCAAAACTATGATTTTCTCCACTTCTTAGCTAAGGCTTTACATCGGGTCCTTTGTGTCCCCTAATAATCAACTTTAAACAGTTCTTGTCTAAAAATTATTTTGTGCAATCTGGACCCCATAATAATCCATTCCCCCGTTCCGTGTTTGGAGAAAGACCTAGATGCTTTGAAGGATCTGACCAAAGCACATCATAGGGAATCAAGTTCAAACCCTCCCATGGTGGATCAAAAACTACCCACCGAGCTTTGGCTAATTCATCTAGAGAACCAAGCTTTAATGCTTTAGAATCTGGGCCTGAGACAAACCTGTGTCCCTTCTTTCCCCTTGATCCTTCCTCCATGTGCAATGTAAACACAACCAACAATGATAGATGCCAAAGGAAGTCCTTCAAAGCAGCCTAAACATTTAGGATAAATACATTTTCCCTAATCTCAATATTTGGCCATTACTTCCTGCTCAAAACCATAGATAGAGGTGCAAAATTTTGATTCATGATTCCCATGGAGGAGAAAAAATCTGTAAGGTAGAAAAACCTTTCTCAGGAATCTCATTTATTTTTCGCCTTGCCTTTGTAGGAGTTTTCTTTAAAATTTACAGGCTTGGCTTTTCTTTTAGTGGCTTCTTCTTGCGTTGACTTCAGCCTTAGCATGAGTTTTTATTTTGATTGATTGCCTTACCTAGTCTGCGTGGGCATTCTATTCTTGTAGGATGATGAAATTTATTCATCACATGAGAATGAAACTGCTATGCTATCTTTGCAACTTCATCCAAAAAATTTAGAGGATTGCACAGTTATAATATCTCTGGCTTTGTTCTCAAATGAATATTTTGATGCAGAAAAACTAACATACAACCATCCCCACTTTCATTATTCTGGTTAATAGAACCTTCAATACTTGAAGTATTTTGCCTTTCTAGGACCATGTGGTGTGAAGAAGACTCAATTTTGAAAGATTGTTTAGAAGTACACAATGAGTTATCATGAGAGTTTTTTTTTTTTTTTTTTGAGAACATGATGCTTCACTAACAATTTTGACATCTGACCCAGAAGGTTCATTACACACATCAAAGAAAACAGGAGATTGGCCAGGGCATTTTTCCTATTGTGGCACTATGAATATACTTTTATCCTTGACATTTGAGTTCTCACATTCTGTAGATTCTTGAGATAATTGATCTTCCATGGACCTGTCAATAGCACCTTCCTCTCTTGCCTTTTAAACAATCACAATCCACTGATGACGATTAAGCCTGTCAAACTATCTCTAATAACTCCTCTAGTTCCATGTCAAGCTTATACATAGACTTGCATGCACCATATAGTGACTCTGCAACAATACTAGCAACAACAAAATCCTTTGCGAGTTCCTTAGCTCCAATCTGCCACATGTGGGTGGCTCCTTAAATTGCTAGCTTTGTTTTTGATTGCTCGTCTTCTATCAAAACGTTGGCAAATAGCTCATCTAACAAGAAATCTGGCCAGACTTCATTTGGAGAATGCTTGCTTGATTACATGAAAAGTAGATGTTGTTTCATTCTTTCCTCCATCTATTCTTGTTCTAATTTCTTGAGTTAGGATATCTTCCTTCGAATCAATATATAATAGGATGATACCAATTTCAGATTTCCATTGCTAATCTATACACTTATGTTGGTTTTGAAATTTGCTTATACAAAGCTTCAAATTATGTGGAAAAATAACTATAGTTAAAAGTTTTCTTTTTGTTGCACACACAGTTTCTTTTTCTCCCACTGCCTCTAATTAATTAATTTATAGTCTCGATGCCCAAAAGACTTGAAAAAATGACCTCTTATAATCACAGAATATATGTCTTGCCTGTCACTATAGGTTTTGTTGATTGTCCATAAAGTTTTGGGTGAGGGACATCAGGATATTTTTCTAGGATAGCTAGGATTGGAGACCTTTTTTAAGGAATCACAAAAGACAGCAACGAAGAATTATTGGAAATTTTAATTATTTGAGGACAATGTTTTTGTAAAGAGGACACCCCTTGAATGCCCATGTTTGATGAGGCTTCTTTGTGTCTCAACATATAGATTGGGGGTCTTTTCACAATACTACCCCATCTTTACATCATCAAGGCACCTTCAAGATTCTACAAAACTTAGATTCACCTGATGGAAACAGTCAGGCCTAAAGTGGGTCCGACTAAAAAAAAAATTGTTTCTAAACAACTAAGTTCTCAAACTAACCTACTAAACCTTTGACATTGACTGGATGCAAACTCGATCTATGCTCTGTCATTAAAGATTCACTTTATCATTCTCTTGCAGCTTGTCAACTTTGTGTCAGGAGCTCATTTGACTGGCCTTAAAAACTAATCCAAACAAATAACCGAGCTCCAAATTTTGGCACACAAAATATTTGTTCCACAAACTTGCACCTTTTCAAATCTCGTCTCATGAAAAATTCCCAGTCAAAAGATATTTTTTGTCAAATTTGACCACTTAAAAACACCTGCAAGTAAACAAGTCAAAAAATCACAAATTGGGTTCAGATTTGGCTTTGAAAAATGGACAAATGAGCACATGGGGAAATGAAAACTAGGGCATTGGTTCTCTTTCATGAGGACATTACGAATCTACAATTTGGACTCATGAAAAATAACAGGATGCGTTTGGTGAATGGTCAAAGTGGGCTACTTGGAAATACTGACTGGAAACAATATCAGAAAAGCAATTTTTGCAAATGGAATTGACCTCAAAAAGTGTGCAGACAGATTCGTCATGACCTAAAAATTGGCACACTTGGAATTTTTTCAAAGTAAAACATAGTGGTACAATCCATTCGATCTCACCAATCACGGATTAGGAGTTATAATGCCAGGAAAAGGGGTATTGACAAATTTGCAAATGTTGACACCAGTAAAAAGTTACAAATTGTGTTTGGAATCACGTTTGAAACCTAATCAAATAGATTCGTCAAGACTTAAAAATTGAAACATAACAAGTCTCTGATGTTTATAACGCAACACAAAAGGAATTTCAAAATTTAGGTCAATTGGTAAAAATTTGTAACTCATCAAACAAGGCTTCCCAGAATTATGCGCAATGTGCATCAACATGAAAATAGCAAATGACCAACTTTGAGGGATTCAAAACCTAGTCAAACAAACTTGAATGACTTAAAATTTAAAACATAGGCTCTTAGGTATGGATATTAGGTACCCCCAAAGTGGCAAGTCATGAGATATTTTTGGGTGGGAGATATTTAGTTGCAAACACAGCCTCCTGTCGTTGTTTGACAGATGAGGTAAAATGCAAATTTGGCAAATGCTCAAAACGGGATCTTATGGAATAGCTCAGAATGGAAATTTAACATCATGGAACACATAGATGCACTAAATAAAAGGTGTTAGAAGCATTGAACACATCTTGGGCCTCAAAAGTACAACCAAGTATGAATGGATTAATAAGCATTTATAGGGTTCAATTTCTTCAAATAGATGCTCAAAATGAGAATGCAATTTTGAGTGCCAACACATACTAGGGAGTGTCATCACATGGTCAAACTACTTGGGTTACCTTGGACTGATCTATCAATAGACCTTGGACCCTCAAGTGTTGAGTTACCTTGGACTGGTTACTCTAAACCTCAAACCCTCAACGTGACACGTGTGGAACCA